>PVHP010010907.1:0-46444 GCA_004024765.1 Zapus hudsonius | reverse complement strand
GTAGTTTCTTATCTATAAATACCCTGCTCCTTTGTTCTTCGGGGCTCCATCTTGCCTGGACACACGGCAGCTTGCTTGCTGGTGGAGCCCGATTGCGCAACCGAATTAAAAACACCTCTTGCTTTTGCATCTGCTGGTGTGGTTATTGGAGTTTTGGGGTATGCTCTCCTGAGAGAGGCCTTGTGGGTCTTTCAATATGCATGCATACCTCATGTCCATTCAATAATTTTACATTAAGTTTACATTTTATAAAGTTATTTTATGTGTATTTTATAATTTTACTACAGGGTTGAATTTAATAGAATAAAGTGATAATTATTATATGTGGCTTTAATTTAAAAGTTCAATTAATTTCACTGGCCAGTTCACTACCAGAAACTTGACCTATAAAATTATCCTATAGACTTCAAGGAAGGGGGCCAGTCTTATGATGTATTCTCCATCAGTCTATGATACTCACTACAACAAGGACTGTGAACATATGATATGTATGTCACCATTTTTGTCAAATACCAAGGATTTATAAATATGGATGTATCTTAGTCAGGCACATGCTGCTGGGATGGATCTCCAAACCAGATACAGTTGAGCAAAAAAGATTTCTCAAAGCTAAAGATCCAGGGGAAATTCCATAATGGTGAAAGAGGCTACCTCTCCCCTTTTCACTGTCCAAGCAGAGAGAGAAACCTATCACCAGCATCACACACAACAACAACAACAACATACAGGTGGGGCTGTTGGGGAGGAGGGGATTTCCTTCCCCTTTATACAGCCTTAGGCCAGAGTCTTGCAGCCATTTCTCAGCTTTGTTGACTCCCTGAGTCTCTGTCATTTCCTTCCTACACTGCCCTCCCAGGAAAGGATGTCTGTTTCTACCTCCCCGGAGTTTATTTACTTCCTGCCCCCTACTGAGAGGGCTGCCTTCCTGTGATCAACATCAGATACCCACCCAAGATTATTAAAGAGGTCAAGCTGACAACAAAAATGTAACCAAAATTGGATGCAATGCATTTTATTCTAATTCTTCATGACTGTCTTTACTATAATACATACTTTGTTAGAGCAAAATTTAAAACAATGGATGCCTCTTTTTATCATTCATTATTAAGAATGTAGACAAAAGAAAAGAAGTAGCCAATATATGCTCATTCACTGCTCAAGGAACAAAAGTTTAAAGTCTTTATATTGAGGCAAATAGTGGAATAAATAAAAATGATTACCTATCTACACCAATAGCAATAATATTGAAAAGGCTGAGTTGAATTTCTTTACTATAATCATTATCTTCTAAGGATATTCTTAACCAATGTTTTGAAGCCTGTAATATATCATGATATCATCATATAAGCATAAAAATTGCAGTGTTAACAGATCACCATCCCTGAACAGCCTATCCTGAGGCACATCCTCCCTGGAATTTGTCAAGATCGAGATTAACAGTGCACAGTTTGTCTTCTGTGTAACAAACACAGTAAGAAATGTTATGGAATATAATGTTGTAAGTTTTATTATGAATATGTACTTTTGTTAATCCAAAAAGTGACTTAATATCTACTAGCCATGTAATATTATGGATATAGTAATAAATATCACAGAAATGCATACACTAAACCAATGCAGAAAGAGAAAACACTAACTAAAAGAAGATTTCCACATAGCTTGCACTGTTTGTCCCCCTTTGAAATTACACCTCTGAGGCTGAAGATGTAGTTCAGTGATAGAGAACATTCCTAGTATACTTAAGGCTCTGGGTTACTTCTTCATTATTTCATAAAATAAAATTAGAATTTTGCATGGATATTTACATTTTTGTGGTTGGACATCAAAGTCATAGAGATCACCTCTCCTTTGTGCACCTTGGCTGAAACATCAGATCCACTTCATGTCCCTTTTGTGCTCATTCTAAAATATTATAGTTCTGTTTCTTAACAGTTCCTTATTTCCCTCCTATTTATTCTGTGTAGGTGTATGTGTACTTACTTGTGTGTGTGTGTGTGTGTGTGTGTGTGTGAATATCATGATACATTCTGAGAATCAATCACAGAAGCAATCCACAGGCCAAGATAAGTTGGTAACAATATCTTTTCAATTTATTACAGAATTATAAGTTTAGCAACTAGAAGCCATGACAGGATTGAAGCTTAAAAACAGCATTATATATGTACACCAGAAAACATTCTCATTGCAATAAAGTCCACAGTTTAATTTCCATTTGAAGATAATGACCAAGAATGAGAACTATTCATTAAGGAGCCCTAATAATTATGAAAATTATGATTTAAAACTTTAGTGTCTACAAATTTGTCATCCTTTCTTTTATTGAAATTATAAGTATTAAATATTCTTTAAAATATTCTATTTATCTATTTGCAAGCAGAGAGATATAGACAGAGAGGGAAACAGAGAGAGAAAGAGAGAGAGACAGAGAGAGAGAGAATGAGAATATGGGCATGCCAAGGCCTCTAGCCACTTCAGTGGAACTCCAGATGCAAGCACCACTTTGTGCATCTGCCTTACATGGGTACTGCAGAATTGAACCCAGGTCTTGTAGTCTTGGAAGGCAAGCACCTTAATCACTTAGCTATCCCTCCAGCCCTAAATTATTTTTAATAGATCAATATTTTGCTGCAAAAAAATGCAAGGAAGAAATAAACTTTCCAGAAACCTACAGAGTCCATAAATTTCCTTACACAAAGAATAGATAAACAGGAAAAAGCAGTATGTACTTTAATCTAATCTTTAGGAAAGGAAAGTTGTGTGACTGGGGAGATAGCTCTGAACTTAAAGGCACTTGCTTGCAAACTGTGGAACCCAGTTTCAGTTCCCAAGCCACCATATTGAACCAGACTCCAAAGGCTACTCCAGTGTCTGGTATCCCTTTGCTGCAGTGAGAGGCCCTTACAAACCTAAAAATGCAAAAACACATTTGCAAATAAAATACTTTAAATGAAGATGTGATAATGTCAGAGTCTTCATCTAGCATGGGGAATAAAGACCAGGATGAGACAAAATAGGACTCGGGGTGAGTCACAAGATGAAGAATCGCTCCACAGAGTTGGACTATGTGGTAAGAAAATGCTGTTGTTAGAAAAGAAACCCTGCTTCCATTAAGGAAAGAAGCAAAGAAACATAATAAAAAGAATGGAGATAAGAAAGAAAAGAGTGGAAAAAAGACATCAGCTTGTAAGTCTCTTCAGGGTGCACTGCAGAGCAAGTTTGACGTCCTTGTTCCTCAGACTATAAATGAGGGGGTTCAGCATGGGCACCACAAGAGTGTAAAATACTGAGAAAAATTTCCCCTGAGGCAAAGACTCAGAAGATGATGGTTGGACATGAGTGAGCAGCCCAGATCCATAGAAAAAGGTAACAGTTATGATGTGAGAGCAACAGGTGCTCATGGCTTTGGACCAAACCTTTGATGATGACAAATGAATGATATTAAAAAAGATCATAACATAGGAAAGTATAATAATGAAGCTAGACGCCATGCCTACTATACTTGAAAGAAGAGAATTCACAAGCTCAATGGTAGAGGTGCTGCCACAGGAGAGCTGTTGGAGGGGAAAGATGTCACACATGTAGTGGTTGATGATGTTGGAATCACAATATCTGAGCCTGGTCATGCATACTGTGTGGACCATGGCCCCAGCAAACCCCATCATATATGAACCATAGATCAGCAGATAACAGGTAATTGGGGACATATGGATGGCATATAGGAGGGGCTTACAGATGGCCACATAGCGATCGTAGGCCATAGCTGTCAGCACATAACACTCAGTGTGGACAAAAAAGCAGAAGAAACACAACTGAGTCATGCATCCTGTAAAGGAGATGATGTTTTTCTCTAAAATAAAGCCCATCAGCATTTTGGGGGTAAAGACAAATGAATAACAGAAATCAATGCAGGAAAGATTAAAAAGAAAAAAGTACATGGGGGTGTGAAGATGGGAATTCAAGCAAATGAGATTCATTAAGGTCAGGTTTCCCACCACCGTGGCTGTGTAATTCACCAAGAACAGGATGAACAAGGGCAGCAGGAGCTCAGGTTGGTCTGTTAAACCCAAAAGAATAAACTCAGTGACTGAGGAGTCATTCTTCACAGCCATCTGCTTCCTGTATGACCCCTGAAGGAACACCAGAACACAGTAACATTGACAAGGAACCCTCTGTCATTGACTCAAGAAGGACAGCTAGTGCTTCACATTTACAAGTTCAGGTTTGTCTGAAAGAGAAAAAAAACACGGAAAAATATACAAGTATATAACATGATTCATGAGGAATCCTTTCCCTCTGTGATGTGTATCTGTGTTCTGATAAAATGCTAATGCAACTCTTAAAGACTCTGAACATTATTTTGTCCCTTCTTTGTAGTCTTCATTAAGGATTAGGGCTAAAAAGAGAAGTAAGCAAGTGGTCTCCTGACCCTATGATTTAAACAGCATTGAATTTAATGGAAAATATTCAAGACAATGATGAGATAGTGCTTACCTCTGTTGTACATAAATGTCTCACTGCTGCTGGACTCCACAAACCCTTCCTCCTCCATGTCCTAAGGGGTCTAAGATTCTGATGATGGAAGTAATAGCCCACCATGCAGATCTGTCTCCAATCTAATACAGGAACACTGGGGAGTATACTGATTTCTACTTGAGAGGTTTTCCAGAGGGTTTCTTCACTGCAACAAATGAGAATAGTAAATGTATGTGAGCCTCTGACATATCACCTTACTCAAATAAGAGCATCTTATAGCCCAGCATTCTGCCAAAATTATTCTCTGCTTTATAGTTCCCTCCCAGGGAGGATGGGCCCCTGAGGGCAGAAATTACTGAATCTGTACTTACATTAAACTTTGTAGATAAAAAACTGGATCTTTTGAGACTTAAAGTCATGTACAATTTATAATTTCCCACAGGAGTACCAAGTTCCTAGGGTAGAATAAGGATGGACTCCTTTAGAATTCTCATTACAACCAGCCATAAGTCTACAAGATGAAAAGGAGGTACATACCTACCTGACATTTCTACTGTATTTCTACACATGCTTAGGACTGCATTATTCAATATTAGGCTATAGATTCACACTCTACCAGAGAGGTTTTCTAACAACAACATTGAAAGATTAGGGATCGACATTCAAGTGAATCTAAATTTAAATCAAGACATCTCAAATTTCTAACAAAGAAATTGTAGCCAAATAATATAACTTCACTGATGCTTGTATGTATATATGGATAGATAAACATGAAGGAAATTTGGCAAGATGGACAGATAAACATGAGGGAAATTTCTGGAGGTAATAGGAATATTGTATATCTTGTTCTGATGGGTGATGATAGGAATGTACACATATGTAAAAGGTCATTTACCAATGCATATTTTATTATGAATGGATTACATTTAATGAAATAAAATTGAAAAAAATCATACATGTTATTTATTACCATTCACATATATGCAAATTTATAGTATTTAATATTTCAACAGCGTAGTCCTCAATATATCCATCAAGACTTCCTATAGCACTTCTGAGGTAACATGGGGGCTGCTTCTGAGTGACTTTCTGAATGGGAAGACTCAGGTTAACAAAGGAGAGACCCGATTCCAAAGAGAAAGGGATGGGAAGAGCATCACAGATCACAAAAGCAGTGCAGGGACAGCTGAAAACAATGGATAAACAGAAGAAAGAGGGGTCAGTCTGTCTCCAGCCCCAATCCCAGGGTGTCAAGGGACAGACTGAAACCTAATCCACAAAATCCACAGAGTAAGCAAGGAGAAACTGGTGCAAGGAGACGAGCAGACCTCACAGGAAAGCCCTGGGTTCTCACATAACTTAAACCCACTGGGAAACCTGATGAGACACTGAGCTTCCTGTGTGGCAGATCAGCAGTGAAACGCAGAGGACAGCCAAGCCAGGCCAGGAATGAGGTCAGTATAAAGATTTACCAAGACAGAAAAGAGGCAAAAGTAGAGAGTTGATAAGATGTATGGCAGTACAGCCATAGCTACCGAGACAGCAGAGAATAGCTACACAGAGGTTTTTATGAGGGGTTTTCACATGCACAGTCAGGCAATGTTCACAGTGCACTGAAACAGTTTCAACCAGGGATTATTGTGATTAGCAACAATGTGGGGAGTAAATGGTAGGAGGTCTTAGATCTCCAAAAAGGTGAAGGTGTTATTCAGGCCCATGAACCCAAACCTTGAGTGCTTGTCCAATTATTAAAGAACTGAAAATAAAGACTTAAAGAAGAGTAAATTATGAAATATAAGATATATTTTAAGGAGAAATGAGAGGGAAAGTGAGGCAGAAAAGAGACAGAAAATATACCTCACATCTCCAGGAAGAAGCCTCTGAGGAAGGAGCTCACACATGTGCAAAGAGAACAAGGAGGAACTCAGTATAAATCAAGAAAGCAACCAAGCCAAGGAAATTCTCCCCAGGTTGGGGAGGTGGATGAGAGAGAAGATTCCCCCTTACATAGATAATGAGAAATGTAAGAAGAGTAAGGGGCCAAGAGAGGGCCAAGACCTTACCAAAGGGGCCAAGAGTCACCAAGGCCAAGAGCCAGATTGCTTACACATATGTTTTAACCCACTTATATGAATCAAGCATGCAATTAGGGTGGGTTGCCTCATCACTCTCTTATGTAACGCAGAGAGAGACCTGATTTGATGGTGGGTCAAGAGGCTGACTCAGGAAGGGTCAGCCTACAGGTGTGCAAAGTCCAGGAAAAATAGAGAATGACACAGGAAGCTGTTTCTGAAGTCGATGTCTGTAAACTGTACACCTCTTGGATAAAACTAGATAGGACACAAGTTCTAGTCCTGCCAGGGAAGGTAAGCAGGAATCCATGTTTCTGTGGGCCAATCCCTAGATGACTATCTACCAGAATAAAAAGGTTACCCTGTTCCCAATCTGTATCAGCAAAAGCCTGGCCATAAGACAATACTGCCCAGAGGTAATACTGTCCAGATTCAATGACAATGACAGTATTGCCCAGAGTCAGAAATGGCTCAGCACAGGATTTCCTCTCCTGTTCTCCATATTAATCTAGAACCCAGGGAATAAGGTAACCCTGAAAAATGAGCCCTGTGACTATGATAAGTCACCTGTACTTTTTATCAGAAAGGCTATTAATATCATTTGTTGGGTTTCAAATGGAGGTTGGTTTTTAGTCTCCTCTGAGCTGGGTGGAGGCAATGCACAGGCCCCACCTATTAGGTTACACAGAAGTGTGTGGGAGTGATAGATGGGAAAGTAGATGGAAGGATAGGGAAACCTGTTTTAAATACCAAAGGTATTAAGGCAGGGAGGAAGGGATAATTAATCCAGTTGTGTTGAATGTGAGATCCACTTTTATAATGAATTTCTGATTGTAAAATGAAAAGTCCTGCAGAAGTTACCCAGTGGGTCAGTGTGGAGTTTGATATTTTGGGATCTGGTTCAGGGAGATGAGTTCCACAGGAGGAAACACATGTCTGGTACTGTGAACCTGGTCAAAAGACTTTGGCTAGGGAAGGCATAGGTCCTGGAGGGAATCTACTACTATTGTTCTGGTAAATGGACTGGTTGTCAAATTGGTCTCTGAATATTTGTATTTATCCCTATAGATTAGCACTGCTATCAGGCTGGTTCACAGATGTTTCTGTTTTCAATGAGCAAAGCATCTGTTGAATGTGCTGAGAATAAGTACCTACTGTAAGCTCAGTCCTTTAGGGCCTTTATACCACCTGCTTCACACAAGGGACATCATGGATGGGGGAATAATTTAGTAGATGGAGAATGGGAGGGAATGCTATGGAATGCTACCTTCTAGACATGGCAGTATATTCAAGAACTCACAGCTTCTATGGCTTCTTGTATTGATTGAGCCTGTTAACATTACATCATGGATGATAGGGGTGCTCACAAGAACCACATTCCTCCTGAAGAGTTATTGTCACTTAATGGTTTCTTGTGGAAAGGCATTATGTTTTCAGTGCTGCAGTCATTGATACTACTCCGTAATCCAGTAAATAATTCCCTACCCTTGCTCAGAATATTTGAACCAAGTGTTTTATTGAGGTTAAGGGAAAGTCAGAAGTCATTTCTGTGAAGAGATCAATGCATTTCCTTTCTGTTTTGTGAAACAGAAAGCCACTCTAATTAACCTCAGTGGGTCAAAAAAAAATCTGTGAAAGGAGTTTAATTGAAAAAAAAAGCAGAATTTAATTAGGACTGAGAGAGGGATAAAAGAGGACATTGGGAGGCGAATATGATCAAAATATTATATACATGCATAAAATGGTGACAATACAATATATTAAAAATGAAAACAGGCAGTCTAAGAAGCTACAGTGGGGGTGTTCCTGGCCTCCCTGGCCTGAGTTTATATGGAGTATTTGTATTGGGTTGGTGGGACAGGAAAGGGGGACCCTTACTTTCTTGGGGGAGTGTTGCTGCCTGTGGGAACATGTTGTGGGTTTCCTTCCAGATGAGCACTTCCCATGCCGTCACACAGAAAGGATTGAGCACCTCTGCGTTTTGATGAAAGAATGAAGACACCATCACTTAGGAAGCCCGAATCCAGTGACAATTGGAAATAAGAGTCACAGGTTTTCACATGGGATGGGATGGACTGAACACTAGGGAAAACACTGAGAGGTATAACCTTGCTGGAAAATGAAGACAACAGAAAGAACATGTTCGAATATTCACAAAACAGAAAGGAAACACATCCACCCCTTCACAAAAATGACTCCTGACTCTCCCTTAACCTCAAGAAAATATTTGTGAAACCACTCATATACAGTATAGACAGTTGTCACAAGAATGCTGAACACATGGCTGAATGGAACAGACCAGCAAGTCAAGGAATGTTCATCTGTGCAATAGTGACACTAAACCAAGGAGGGTAATCAGTGGCTTACTGATTGGCTAAGAGATCTGCTTAGTGACAAGGAACCCTTAACTGGAACTGGGATCCATGGCATAATCCTATGGAACCAAGAATCCCTCAGGTTCCTAGGGGAAATTCCCACTACCAGAAAGCTACAGAGAAGCTACACCCATTAGGAGCTAGCCAAAATAGCAGTGTTGTCTCATTTAATCTATATTGCTCTCACTCTCCAAGGGAGATTCTATTTGTATTTTTCAGAAGGCATTGAGAGAGCTGGGTACAACTCAATTACATCAGTAAGTCATTGGATGATGGCTGATATCCTTTCAGGAGACAAACCACATCTAGCCTTCACACAGGGCCCAAATGAAACCTTCGAGAAAGTGAGGAGACAAACAATCACCACATCAAGTCTGATAACCCATGAAAGGTCAAAGGAGACAGACACCAAGGATACCCAACACAACCCAGGGCAAAGATCCAGAGATACTTAAGATCTCAACAACAAAGCAGACTTAAAACTCACCCACTATGACTCAGGTAACTGAGCAGAAGAGGGGGTGGAAAGAATGTAAGAGCCATGGTGGGGGAGAATATCCAGAGACATTGCCCCCCTCTGCAACAATACACAAGAGGGAAGGGGAAAAAAGAGTGAAAATACTGGCTACCTCTGCTGCAGTTCATACCCCCTAACCTATGGACAGATCCAGTATGCACACCGAGGAAGTATCCCAGTGGGTAGGGTACAGAGAGGAGGAGAACAGGGGCACAGTCACAAGACTTGCTCATACAGTATATATACTTATTAATAAATAAATAAATAAATAAATAAATAAATAAATAAATAAATATAAAAAAATTCATTTCAGACCAGCCATTCTTATCAGGTCCAACCATTCACTAGAGAAAGACATGGGCTCCCTTTGCTAATGTAACAGATATCATACTGGAGATAAGTCACATATTCATGTATCCTATAGTCTTTTGTACACATAAGTAAAAAATTTTCAGTTGACTGAGTGAAAAATAAAAGCATAAAATTAGCTCTAGAACACATAAAGCAGGAATATGAACTTGAAGAAAGTCAGCACAAGCAGCAGCTGAAAGTACCTTCTTGAAGTAATATTCTATTTTCCTCTTTATGTCTGCAGAAAGTCTCTACATCAACCAGAGAATTGATTATCATAATAAAAATATACCCCATATGCCCATTCATGTTACACAGTGTCTGCTGCATCACATTTTATCACACAAGCATACATTCTGTGAGTCTGAAAAGTTAAGAGAAATTCATTCTGGAAATATTACCTCTTGCCTCTTTGTTGGTAAATACATTGCTATTTTATTAGGTCTCTGAACTTTGCTCTCACGTGTACATATATGACATCATAACACATAAACCCTGTTGGACTCACTGTAAGACATCCTGTCATTCATCCTAATAAGAAAAGCTGCAGCAGCATAAGAAAGCTGGAAGGCATTACCCCACATTCAAATCTGTCCACATTCAAAATTACCATCATGAAGTTCATCCTTTATAGAACTTCTTTGAAACTTTTCATCCATTCTCTGCCTTTCTATTTCTCTCTGTTTATATGATCTGTTGTGGGTACAGAGTTTAATAAATCTCCAAGTCACCCTTCCAATATAGTCTGTTGTACACGTCTATCAATATGTTGTAATAAACTCAAGAGATTACATGGACCCTGATTTTCCATCCCTCTTTTCAACGACTGTGAAAAACAATCCTTGGTAGTTTTTGCACATCTTGATTCAATTATAACATTAAACTCATTCTCAGAGTGTGAACCATGCTAGAATTTTGAAGCTTTGTCTCTAGACACCATAGCAGGAGTGCCAACATGTACAATCCATCAGCTGTCAGAAGCTGTCAATCAACAGTGTGACAGCCCCTGTCTCTGCTACAGGGGAGCAGAGAGGCTGCCTTGAATCCACCCAGCTTCCCACCAGGCCAGCAGGCCAACCTATGCCTAAAATTCATAGAATAACTTCTCCCTAGCCCCTGATTTCTTGTTGGATATTTGGCCTTAGTCAGTTTCCAGGACCAGAAGGAAAAATCCTGTTGGTTGTTCTGGAAGCTGGTGGCTCATCATGGCCAAGCTGGGGCCCACAAGGCACTGGATACAGGCAGGACACAGAAGGAGTAGAATTCCCTGGTACTGCTCCATCTCTCCCACTGTGAGTTTTGGTTTATGTGCTATTACTGTGCCTCTGAAAATATATGTATCATAAAGATTTCAGAATTGTGTTCTGTTTGAAGTAAAATCATTTAAAATGTGGTATTGATTAATTAATACATTAATATAAATACCTGCATATTAAAAAATATTCCTCTAAGATAAGAGCCTTTTTTCTCTACATAATATTCCAAAATAAAATAGAGCCATGATAACCAATTAAAAAATGTACTTGTCTTTTCTCTAGTGTATATTTTTGGTCCCTTTGTCAAAGATCAGGTAGCTATCGTTGCTTGGATTTAGAGATGAGTCTTCTATTCTATTCCATTGATCTTTGTGCCTGCTTTTGGGCCAGTGCCATGCTGTTTTAGTTACATGTCTGTCTTGGGGAAACAGAGTTGGGGCTTCAGCCTGGAGAGGACCTTGGGGACTCCTAGCCTGGCCTCCCCACTCCACAGGGACAGCAGCGGAGGCTAAGACCTGTGCTACCAGGAGCCTCTTGTCCTCAGTGTTTTCCCTATCCTACCTGTGACTGTTGCAGATGCTTTGCAGGTATGCTGTTATCTTGAAACAGGAAGTGTCATTTTATAGTGGTGTTTTTTTTTCCTTACTCCAGGAAAAGCCATGGTGTTCTGGCTCATAAGACCTTCTGTGTCTTCAACTCCCCAGAATCCTTTCTAAGCTGTGATCTGTCACAGCAACATGCTGAACTCCAAAGGTGCCAGGTCACATCCAAATGTCCTGGTCTCAATCAATTCAGCTCTATTCCTTGAGGTGGTTAGGAAGCCTTGTCCTGATATTTATTCATGGAGAAGAACAAGAACTATCAGAAGGAGACAGCTTCATGGATGTTTGTGGAGAGGGTGAGCACAGCTGGAAGAAGGCGCATGGAGTAGACATTCACAGACACAAGTTTCAATGCAAGACAGCTGAGTTGAGCACTTGATTCCAGTCACAGAGTGCTTCCAGAGAGCGTGTGCACGCAGGCACGCTCCATACAAGGATCTCATCTATTAATGGTATATGCCACTACACTGACTTCCATATAAGAAAAAAGCGTGAAGTTCAAATGAAAGAACTCTTTAGGTAATGAAATGAACTTGGTGGGGAACAGATGTCATTACATGAGCAGCATAATATTAAGTTCCCCAAAATTTAAACTTCATAGTTTCCTTGAAAATTAAAGCTTGAGATAGTCCTTTCATATCAATGTTATCAACTATACTGAAATCAATCTATAATGAAATTAAGCTGTTATGCTAAAAATAGTGAACTTAATATGTTATTAAAATATCCTACTAAGAGGTGATTGAACAAAATTTTACCAGTTCAAATTGTATGCATACAGAAAATATAATATGGGAAGATGTTAAGAAAGGTAATTCATTGATGAATTATAGAGCACTTGCCTAGTACAAGTGAGGCCCTGGGTTCAATTAAAAAAGATGTGAAGATTATATACAAGCATATATTATATGTGAGTGTGTGTGTATTTAGGTTCATGCCAAAACATACATGTAGACAAGGCACATATAATATAATTTAACATACATACAAAACTTCTAACAGTCAAAAATTATCAAAAATGCATATATATTCTCAAATTATTTTGAATCTAATTTACTTATTTTGTTTTTGCGCAGGGGACATGCTAATCTTCTCTGTATCATTCCAATTTTAGTATATGTGCTGCCAAAGCGAGCACTTATTTTGTTTTTGAAATCTGGCACTTCTACATATAAATATTAGACGGTCCGGAGGCATAGCACCCATCAGTAACAACACACTTGGGTAAGGAAGACCGAGATGAGTACTAAGATATACAGGATCCCTTGCCACAAGGACTAATACAGACAGCCCACGAAGGAGGATATACAACTGATCAGGGATGGGGAGGGGGGGAAGTGGGGAATTCGGGATAACAACGCATGGTTTGCCCACTAAATACTGTAACTCATTATGGGTAATAAATATTTTAAAAAATACAGATTTAATGATAAAGCTAAACCATTTATATTTTCCAGGCCAATACAGCAATTGGACTTGAAGAATAAGACTAGTGCCCTCACAGAATTGGGCCAAGGTTGTTTACTGATTTAATGAGCACTCAGGCAATGGTGCTAACTACAATATAGAACTTGGACCATCTTTTTGGATTTTTTTGTGATTAAATATTTAATTTTCATTCATTATTAGGTTTCATATAAAATATTTATTTGGTTCTGTCTTCAGCAGGCATCCTCTGGCTTTATTAGAATATCTGCTTCAGAGAAAACTAAGTGTGAATCAAAAATTCAATTGATGCTGCTGAAGCATGCTTTGTAATGAACATTTAAAAAGAGAGATACAGTCTTAGAATACAGACTCCACATGAGAAGTTAAATTTTAAGCACATTATAACAGTAAAATAAATATTATAACAAATTCAAAAGTTTATCAGTGCAATTTCATCCTATTTACCCCACTTTAAAACCATTCATGTGCAAGGATGTGGGTATTATTCTCCCTAGAAATAAAGGACATTGATGATATCTATGCATCAAGCCTCTTTGCTGTGGCCATCATTCACATAGAGTCCCTATTTAAGACTCATTTTGAAGCAACTGTCCAGAAGTTCTCTATTCCTGCACAGTTCTCCATCTTTCCTTCCAGTTCCTCATCCAGAGAACAAGGGAAGAATTATGTTTAACAGGATATTGAAGAATCTAACACATGGCCTTGGCATTCAGATGCTTGGTATTCTGCTTGTTTCTTTGTTTTATAACAAGAGTCAAAAGGGAGGAATAAATTTACACATTAAAAAGGCTCATTTGCCCAATAGTTGCATGAGAAACACAAATATATATGCAAACATTCAAGATATATACATGTGTGTGTGCATGTGATATGCATAAATGTGTGTGTTTGTGAGTGTGCACTACAGATCAGACCTAGGACTATTCACAACCGCGCACTTGCTACTGGGCTTAAATGAATCCGTGGTCTGTTTTTACAAGTTGTTCTTTCTTTGAAAACAGAAGTCATGTTATGTGTAAAGGGAAATACTCCATTTCTAATCACATACAACATCATGTTCTAAAGCCAAGACTATCACTGTGTAATTTTTAAAACAATCAAAGATACAATCCACAGGTGACAACAGAGGTGATTTCAGTTATATTCAGTCCAAATTATCTGTTCAATAATGTGCTATGAGCGCGTTTATGAGAAAACAGGTCAGAGAGGTAGATTAATGCAGCTCTAGACAGCCATAAAAATTGAACATTGGTCCAAGAATGTTTAAATAAGACTGAGTAAATTTTGTTATCTGTTCTCTCTTTTAATGCAACTATGAATAGGAAGCACTCTGAAATAAGAAATGTCCTACAAAAGTCTCTCAGAAAAACAAAACAAATGAATGTCTTATAAAACATTCAAATTCCTGGCTTTTCTTAGTTGCAGAAAATGCCCAAGAAGAAAATAGCAGGTAATATTATCTTAAAATATGAAGAGATATCAACCCATTTTCTATCTGGTACATGGAATAACACCAAGTTGAACTCACCTTCAGACAGAAGATAAGACTTCACATCATAATGAGTTCACACAGTTACATTTCATGGAAAAAATTCTTAAAGTCAGTGTCCTCCCTGACTACAGAGAGATGAAGAGAAGGGAAGAAGGATAATAGAAGATTAAAAGAAAGAGAAGTATATAGAAAGACACAAATGGAGGACCTAGACTCTATCAAATCCTAATGATTCATTCAGTTTCTGAGGCTCCTCAGGCTTTTCTGCAGAGCAGCTTTGACATCCTTGTTCCTGAGGCTGTAAATGAGGGGGTTCAGCAAGGGCAGAACAAAGGTGTAAAATACAGAGAAAAATTTCCCCTGGATCATGGACTCAGAAGATGATGGTTTGACATGAGCAAGAAGACCAAATCCATAAACTAGAGCAACAGTTATGATGTGAGAACTACAGGTGCTCATGGCTCTGGACAAGCCCTTGGCTGATGACAAACTAATTATATTAAAAAGAATCAAAGCATAGGACATTAAAATAATGAGGCCAGATACAAGGATGACCACAGCCACAGAAACAGAACTTACAGACTCATTGGTATGGGTGCTGCCACAGGAAAGCTCAAAGAGGGGGAAGGTGTCACACATGTAGTGGTTGATGTGAGAGTCACAGAAACTCAGTGTGACTATACTCACTGTGTGGATCATAGCAGATATGATGCCCATTAAGTGGGAAGCCAACATCAGCAGGGAGCAGACCCTGGGGGACATGAGCATGGCATAGAGCAAGGGCTGACAGATGGCCACATAGCGATCATAGGCCATGGCTGTCAGCACGTAACACTCAGAATTAACAAACAGGCAGAAGAAAAATAGCTGAGTCATGCACCCTGTCAAGGAGATGATATTTTTCTCTAAAAAAAATGTCATTAATGCTGTGGGGGTACAGACAAATGAGTAACAGAAGTCAATGCAAGACAGATTGAAGAGAAAAAAATACATTGGGGTGTGAAGGTTTGAATTCAGGCAAATGAGAATCATTAAGCTTAAGTTTCCCACCACAGTAGCTATGAAATTCACCAAGAACAGGAAAAACAGGGGCAACTGGAGCTCTGGTTGGTCTGTTAATCCCATCAGAAGGAACTCTGTCACTGAAGAGTCATTCTCCATCACCATTTCTGTCATGTGTGGTATCTGTAGGAACAGCAGCACACTGTGATGTGAACAAGGAACTCTTTATCTTGATCCTAGAGGAGGGTTCACGATTCTGGTTTCAAAGCTCAGTATTGTCTGAACACACACGGAGAGGAGACTACCTCATGTCCTCCCTCCCCTCTGATGACATTTGGTCTCTGTCCTAGTACAATGTCCCTAGGATAGAACTTCTAATATTACTGAATCCCCAATATCTCTAAGGATATGAGCTGAAAGCAAATATACAGCAGTGTTCTTCTGAACTCATGATTTATGTAACCTTTCTCAGAAGGAAAATTACAAAGAAAATGATTCAATGCTCAGTTGTTCTTCTGTGGTCCTTATTGCTTACACCACAACTGGCCATCCACTTCAATTCCCTAAGAAGTCCAAGTTTGCAGTGATAACAGACATTATATCTATCGGCACATATCTGTCTCTGGCCTCTTAAAACAGATACAGGAGGGACGATGATATCATTTCTAATGAGAATATCTAGATATACCACTCATCACCTACACAAAGAAAAGCAGCATCCATATATGAACTTGCAATAAATACATCACCTCACTCAAATAAAAATCTATTTCACAGATAGGCATGGAAAATTATTCTCTTTACATTTCTTTCCAATTTTCATGAAGCTTACAAGAGTAGAAATGTCTGAGCCTGTGTTTATAACATGTATGTTAACATTATATATTCAGAGATTCAAAATACTACTCAATTTATGATTTCCCACCAGGTTATCCTTGTTGCTATGGCAGAGTATTGATAATCTCCTATGGAATTCTCCTTATTATGCCCTGCACAACTTTAAAAGATAGAACCCATGGGACATAATCACTTGCCACTTCTAGTAATTCTGACAAACCCCTGGGATTGTATTAATAAACATTAGATCTCAGTTTGACATTCAACAGAAGAGATTGTGTAAGAGATTCAAGGATCCGGCTAGACACTTAAGTCAGAATTTACATCTAGGCATTTGAAATTCCTAAATATGAAACTGTACAGAAGCTGCAGAATTTATCTTACCTTTGTTTATTTTTCTTTGCATCTGATAATCCAAAGTATATCTATAAAATAAGGCTCATGAAAGATGGGCTGGATTTTGATTCAGTGGCAGAGCCAAGCTCGTTCTCACAAGTGTCCAAAACCCATACTGGAAAAAAGACAGCTTTTTCAACAAATGGTGCTTGGAAAACAGGATATCCACATGAGGAATGAAACTAGAGCTTCATATCATCCTACACAAAAAGTCCTCTGAAAATAGATAGACACCTTAAAGTAAGCCCTTGAACTTTGAAGTTACTAAAGGACAATCAAAGGAAAAGACTTCAAGTTCAAGGCATTGACAATAAATTTCTGAATAGGCCACCAATAGCTCAAGGAATAGTTTGAAAAATTGACAAATGGGATTACGTGAGCCAAAAATGCTTGTGGTCAGCCTGGACCAGAGTGAAGAAATGGGGTTCTGAATGGAAAATAAATCCTTGTCAGCTATTCCTCAGTAGTGTATTAAAAATACCACATATAAACAATTCCAAATATTTAAAAAACATGAGTTTGTACATCAGTAAAAGTACTAATAAGGGCTGGAGATACACCTGTTTTAGAACTTTTTCTTAGCATGTACAAGACCCTGAGTATATTGCCCACGAAAACAAAAGTTAATAAATAAAAGTGATTGAATGGAAAGAAAAAGTTAGTTTTAAAAAGAAGAAATGTCAATGCCCAAAAACAATACATGGAAAAATATCCATATTCATGAGCACCAGAGAAATGCAAGTCAAAATTGCGTTGAAGACAGCATGGATATCCATGATATTCAATCCAAGAACTTGGGAGTTAGAAATAGGAAATTACATAAGTTTGAGGTCTGCCTCAGCTACAAAGTCAGTTCCTATTTGAATTAGATAAATAAACAAATAAATAAAAGCCAACATTGAAATTCCATCTCACTTAGAATGTCAGTCTCTCATCAAGAAAACAATAAATACTGGCTAGAATGATGGAGGAAATAACTCCTAGACAGAGTTGATGGGAATGTAAATAAGTTCATCTACTATTGAAATTATTGTGGAAGTTCCTCAAAATAAATAAATATAAAACAGCCATATGCTCAAATTATACTAGGATACTGACCCGGCCTGCAGGTCAGTCAATGAAGACCCTAAGGGAGAGGGTGAGAATGAAAAGGGACAAGAGACACAAAGAATGGAGACAAGACAGGTGTCTGATCAAGTCTTGATTTATTGGAGCTCAGGCAAATGCTTATAAACCCTCTCGTAGGAGGAAGTATGTGGACGATTGCGGAGGAACTTGCGTAACTGGGTTGCTAAGTGAACTGACACAATGAGGTCATGTGATTTCTAGGAGGAAGCCTGGCAGGTGGGAAAAGGAAACTTAAGCAGAGAAATGCAAATTTAGCTTTGGTTAGTAGAGAAAATGGCAGAGACCTTCAAAATGGCATAGACGCAGTTAAGGCACAATAAGCAGCTCCCCACAGCACTATATATATATTGCTATGTTTATCACA
The DNA here is from genome assembly GCA_004024765.1 of Zapus hudsonius. Lineage (NCBI taxonomy): Eukaryota > Metazoa > Chordata > Mammalia > Rodentia > Dipodidae > Zapus > Zapus hudsonius. Next base: position 28,130 of record PVHP010010907.1, on the reverse strand, counting down.
ATACTTTTCATAGCCAAGTTATGGAATCATCATAGATAGCCATTAATGAATGAATGGCTGAATAAAGTAAAATGTCATACACACATAATGGAGTTTTATTCAAAACTCAATTATTAAAATTGAAGGAAATGGATAGAATTATAAATCATAAATATAGCAAAATTAGACTAAAAAATGAAAGATATAATGTTTTTCATAGGTACAAGCTCGGTTTAGAAGAGGGTAGTGTGGAGATGATGACAAAGTAAATAATATTTATATATGAAAATCTCATAATTGAACTCATTATTTTAAACAATATATGACTTAAATATTTTAAAAAGATTATCCATTTTGTATAAATGTTTCCAGATTAGAAATCTGCATAGTATCATATACACACCATCACAGGATCCTTGAGATTAGTTTCACTGCCCAGGTGCAGAACATGGCTTCTGAGGAAAAGCTGGAACAGGAGCCCAGTTCTATGCAGAACAAAGTTGCTGTCATTGGAAAGATTCATACCCAAATTGAGTATAGCGAGAATTAGCCTCCTATGACATGTGACTGAGCCGAAAGGTGGATTTATTTGCTAATGGGTTCCATGTGAAGTCACTTCCTGGGTACATGACTGGGTAGAAAAATCTAGACCCGTGATCATCCCAGAGTAGACGTAGCTCTCTGGAAGATGACAGTGTAAGAGGTTTAATCAAGTTCTTGAAGATTATCATTTCAATTGAGTCCCAGTGGATTGGATAGCAAAGTCTGCCTTTGACCATGTTATCAAGAAGGGGAGGGACAAGGTCGCAGCTGTCCTCAAGGCCAACATCATGAAACTTGGGGATGGATTGTTCCTGAAGTGCTGTGATGAAGTTGCTGAACTGTACACCAAAATCAAATTTGAGACAGTGATCATAGTCAATTGCTGGTGAGCTGGTGCAGAATCCTTGCCAATTTCTCAATGGGAACATTATTGGCAATCTGCTGCTGGCCTTGTTGGAGGAGGTGGTGTGGTCCTTGGTGAGAGCTACAGCTCAGAGTATTCAGTTTTTGAGATGAGTGTGTGGCACCCATTTGCCCAGGCAGTGGGTGGGGATATAGTCAATTCCATGGCCATGCTGATGTCAGCTTACAACATGCTGCTGCACCTCAATCAGAAACATCACTCCAGCATGATTGCAGATGCAATGAAGAAGATCAAAGTTGGCAAGGCATGGTGTTGTAGTCAGCCACACACCGCTGGGATGAATCTACAAACCAGGCACAATTTAGGGGAGGAAAGTATTTATTGAAACTACAGATAGAGGGGAAGTTCTGTAACAGTGAAAGAGGCTGGCCAAGTAGAGAGAGAAACCCATCACCTACACCACACACAGAACAGCAAACAGGCAGGAGCCAAGAAGAGAATTTCTTCCCCTTTATATAGCTGTAAGGTGGGGTCTTGGAACCCTATCCCAGACTTAATGGCTTCCTGAGTCTCTGGAATTTCCTTCCTGCACTGCCCAGATGGGAAAAGATGTTTACCTCTAGCTTCCTTGAGCTTCCTTATATCTAGCCCCCTACTGAGAGGCTGCCTTCCTGTAAACATCCTCAGAGACCCAACCAAGATTACTTGAAAGGTCAAGTTGACATCAAAACTTAACCATCACACATGGACTCAAGATGTGGGCAGCCACAGTACCACAACCAATATCATCAAGTCTGTCATCAGCCACATGCACCCCCATGATGGCTAGAGCCCTTTACCTCCAACTTCACAAGGACCATGCTTCCTACATATCCCTTCTGTACAGTGGACCATGGAAAAACAGCGGACCATAACTGCTTTTCTGAGTAGAGGATAAGTTGTCCTGGGTCTGGTTTCCTTAGGATACTGCTGGGTGGGAGATGACCAAATGGAAGAGATCTTTCTTTGCATGCATAAGGCAATGTATTCATTTCAGTTCCACAAAAATAATAAGATAATGAAATAATTCAAATGAGCCAACTCATTGTGCTGCTATTTTAATTAAATAAGATGATTCATATAAGGTATTATAACTATTAGACAGACAAAATGAGCCTGATAAGTATAGTTCTCTTTACCCTGTTTCATATTTTATTCTTTCTGATACATCAGGGCTCCTCAGCACTAGCTCCACAGTTATTTGGTAGATTTATGATATAGTACTACTAGGCACAGTAGAGAGTGAACTGCATCACTTCACCTTGACTACTGTATGCCAAAGCTGTCTTCCTCATCATCATCATTCTCTCTCTCTCTCTCTCTCTCTCTCTCTCTCTCTCTCTCTCTCTCTCTCTCTCTCTCTCTCTCTCACACACACACACACACACACACACACACACACACCAAGATTTTGGTTTAGGTTTTCTTTCTTTGAGTTTTTTGTTTGTTTGTTTGTTTGTTTTTGATTTTGTAGGGTCTCATTCTAGCCCAAGATGACATGGTACTCATTATGTAGTCTGGGGCTGTCTTCAAACTCACAGTGATCCCCCTACTTCTGTTTCCCTAGTGATAGGATTAAAGGTGTGTACTGCCAGGCCTGGAAACACACACGTTTTCACCAACAAAATTTTTCTAGACATTTTTATGTTTTATGTGTATTATTCAGTGCTAATGGTGTGCTTAAAGAGAATTTTGTCACCTGAAATGTTTGAACTGAAATTTTAAAGGGTATAGAAAAAGTTTCTTAATAATGACCCACATCATATACATAAATTAGAACAATTCTCATCATCAATATAGAGAGCTATAGAATGAAAATAAAGAAACTTGCTAGAGGTTATATATATATATGTTTTATATCTTGATCTGATGGGATGATATGAATGTATACGTATATAAAATGGCATTAAGCAGTGCATATTTTATTATGAATAAATTACAACTAATCTAATAAAATAAAAACTGAAAATAATTTATACATGTATTGTTTATTATATGTTTTGTATATGCAAATTTATAGCATTTAATATTTTAATAACAATCCTTGTTGTAGTCAAATTACTCTGTTGATATGCAGAAAGAAACAAAACAAAAGTGGCTTGTGGAGGAAGGGGTTTATTTGGCTATGGACTCGAGGAGAGACTCCATCCTGGCAGGGAAAATGATGGCATGAGCAGAGGGGTGGACATCACCTCCACCACAGCACTGCAAACAATGGCAGGAAGATGCACCAAACAGTGGCAAGGGGAAGCTGGTTTATAACCCTGTAACCCGCCCCCAACAAGACAGCTCCAGTGAGATTGCTAAACCCAAACTGTCATCATCTGAGCATCAACCAACCAGAACACATTCATTTGTTTGTGAGGGACACCTGTATCAAACCATGACAGTCCATCCCTGGCCCCCACAAACTAATAATCATACATGATGTAAATACAAATGTGTTCAGCTCAACTCCTAAGTTCCCACAGCTTTCTACTGAGCCATAATACCAAAAAAATAAACCTGTAATGGCACAGAACATTCACACTGTAAAACATGAAGCACAGCAAAAACAGATTGAACCAATTCAAGATTTAAAACAAGTAGGGCACCATCAATCTCTAACATCAAGTTAAATGATTCTAACCCTTAACAAGTCTCTTGGAGATGTGATTCCGCCCCTCCAGCTCAGCTACTCACAGTCCATGAAAACTACATATGGTGTTGGCAGCTCATCTTGGCAGCCATCCATAGTCCTGAAATTCATTGGGTCTCCATTGCAATCCACAGTTAATCCTCCTGGCTACATTGGCCTCTACACAGGCAATCTAACACACCTGCTTCACACTGCTGATGAACAGTTTTCAAAAACAAAACTGTGTTGCAAATCCAATGACCCTCTTTTCTTGCATTTGTTATATTCCACAGAACCAGGTGGGATACCAATTTGTTAATCCAGGGGTGAAAAAAGCATTCAGGCCACTTCCTTCAAAGAGTCTGCATTCTTCCTATTGTTCCAATGCAAACCAGCTAGCCCAATCTCAATGGTTGTAGTCTCTCAAACAATTGCAGGTGAACAGGTAGCAGTTTCAACCCAAAGATCTTTCTTTCTGTGCCATTTCCATCTGCTCACACCAATCCATCTTTATGTAAAGCTACCATGCACAGGTTCCCAGGATACAGGCAGGCAGAACGCAGCAAGTCTCTCACACAAATTGCTTCTGGCACCGTCCTGACAAAGTTCTTTCTCACCCTCATAAGCCAAACCTCATAGTCCATAGTTCTTACTTCATTCAGGTCTTTCAACTCTAACCAGAATGGTCCATCAAGCTGTACTTACAGCACTTCAAGGTGTCTCTTAGGATGAGGTTTCAAATCCTTCCACATTCCTCCTGCAAATCTCTTCCAAAAGCCCAAAGCCATAATATCAGGCTTCTAGCAGCAACAGACCCCATTCCTGGTACCAAAACTGTTGTAGTCAACTTACTCTGTTGCTGTTCCAAACGAAAGTGGCTTGTGAAGAATGGATTTATTTGGCTTTTGGACTCAAGGGGAGAATCCATCCTGGCAGGGAAAATGATGGCATGAGCAGAGGGGTGGACATAACCTCCACCACAGCATTCCAAACAATGGCAGGAAGGTGTGCCAAACAATGGCAAGGGGAAGCTGACATGGCAACTAGATTCCAGAACTCACAGCTTCTATGGCTTCCTGTACTGACTGAGCCTATTAACATTACATCATGGAAGACAGAGGTGCTCATGAGGTCCAATTTCTTCCTGAGGAGCTCTTAACAGTTAATGGTTTCTGGGGAAAGGCATTATGTTCTACAATGATGTAGCTGTTGGTAATTTGCCAAAATACCAATAAATAACCCCTTGCTTGTTCATGCAGACCATGATAATTTTTCATCAATGAGTCAGAAATAAAAATCCATGAAAGGAGTTTTTTCAAATAAAGACAGATTTTATGAGCACTGGGAGAGGAATAATGGAAGGTACTGGGAGGTGAATATGATCAAAGTATTACATACATGTGTAAAATTGTAAAAAATAAAATATCTTAAAGTGGAAAAATAAAAAACAATATTTACCTCTAGAATACATAAATCAGATATATAAACTTGCAGAAAGACAGTATAACTAGCAGCTGAATATACCTGCTTGAAATACTCTTTTATTTTCCCCTTTAAGGCTGAAGAAAATCTGTACATAAACCAAAAAAATTCATTCTCATTATAAAAATACTCTGTTGTAGTCAGCTCACACACTACTGGGATGGAATCTCCAAACAAGGCACAGTTTATGGGAGGAAAAGATTTATTGAAGCTACAGATTCAGGGAAGTGCCATAAAGGCAAAATATGCTGGTCCCTTCTCACAAGTCCAAGCAGAGAGAGAAATCCATCACCAACACAACACACACAACAGCAAACAGGTAGGGCCAAGTGAGAGAAATTTCTTTCCCCTTTATATAGCCTTAGGGCAAAGTCTTACAACCCTATCACAGACTTGGTGGCTTCCTGAGTCTCTGGAATTTCCTTCCTGCACTGCCCTCCAAAGAAGGGATGTTAATTTCCAGTTCTCTGAGCTTCCTTACATCCTGCCCCCCTACTGAGATGGTTGCCTTCCTATACCCAACATGAGAGACCCATCCAAGATTCCTAAACAAGTCAAGTTGACAACAAAACCTAACCATCACAAGCAAGAACATGTACTTGCAGAAAGACAGTATAACTAGCAGCTGAATGTACCTGCTTCAAATAATATTTTATTTTCCCTTTAAGGCTACAGAAAATCTGTGCATAAACCAATAAATTCATTGTCATTAAAAATTCCTTCGTACAAATATTCCATGTGTCCATCCATGTTACAGTGTGAGTTTCTGCTGCATCACATTTTATGATGCAGAGGTTCATTCTTGTGAGTCAGAAAGGTAAGGAGCAATTCATTCTGGAAATATTACCTTTTCAAAAAAAATTACTCATTTTTGGCCCATTCAATGTATCTAAAGGCGGACAATAAAGGAAAAAATAAAAAATAAATAAAATCCCTCCTTTATTGTTAAATACTTTCAGATTTCATCCAGTCTCTGGAGGGGAAAGGTGCAACGTCCATTAAATTAGGAATTTTGCTCTCATGTGGCCTATATGACCTCATAATATATAAACTTTATTATACTGAGTGTAAGACATCCTGTCTTTTATACTTATAATAAACCATTAAGTCTTAAAATATACTGCAGCAGCATAATAAAGCTAGAAGGCATTACCCTATTTTCCATGCTAAAACTTCACCATCATGAAATTTATCCTCTATAGAAATTCCTCAAAATATTTCATCCATTTGCTGGATTTCTATTTCCCAGAGTCATTGGTATACACTTCAATAAATACCCCAGTCACCATTCCATTATAGTCTGCTCTATAGGTTCAGCTATGGGCTATAATAACCTCTTGGGAGCATTCATGGTCCAGCTTTTCCACCACTCTTTCCAATACCTACTATAAACATCCCTAGTAGTTTTTTTGCATATCTTAATGCAACTATAACATCAACTATAACATCATGTTCAGAGCCTGAACATGCTAGAATTTTGAAGCTTTGTCTCTAGATATCATTTCAGGAGTGGCAAAATATGCAATTCATCAGCTGGACAGTCAAGAGTGAAGTGTGACAGACCATGCATGTGCTACAGGGGAACAGAAAGGTTGACCTGAATCCATCCTGTCTCCCAAACAGGCCAGCAGGCTGACCTGTGCCTGAAATTCAGAAAGTAACTTCTCCATGACCTCTGATTTCTTGTTGGAGTTTTGGTCTTAGTCGGATTCCAGGACCAGGGTGCTCTGGAAGCTGTTGGATCATTATGGCCAAGCTGGAGCCCTCAGGGCACTGGGTTCAGGTAGGACACAGCTGGAGTGGAAGTCTCTGGTACTGCTCCATCTCTCCCACCCTGCTTTTCAGTGTGTGCTATTACTGTGCCTCTGACAAAATATCTATGTTAAACATATGGAGAGACTGCAGAAAACCTTAATAGACGTGCGTGTCTGGGCCAAGGGGTGGATGTGTCCTACTGCCCATGCCCAGAGAGTTTGAGACCAAGTTTAAATTTAAGTAATGGACTGTGTGCTTGGCTATGGATATGAGACTGGGAATTTAAGATTTGAAGTTAGAAAAACCTCAAAGCAAGTTTAACTTACGGGCAGAGATTGGCTTTTGATTATGGCCCAACTGCTTTACATTCAAACAATGGAGAAATGCCTGAGGTGTTTCCACCCAGGAAGGACAGAAAGATAGACTGTGCAAACTCTTTAGAAAGGAAATCACTGAAAGAAAGGAATCTGCTCTTCAAAGTCACGTCTATTTTGTCCCTGAATTAACAACATGACTGTGTCCTGCATACCTGGTATTGCTTTTGGAAGCATGAGAAATGCATCCATGAAATGGGTTATGAAGTGCACATGGTTCCAGGAGCCACTGCTGAGATGTGGTATTTGGAGCAGGGCGTGAAGTCCCTGATTGGCAAGTAAAGCCATTGGAAGGTGGACCGTGGTTTGCAATGGAGACACGAAGACGTTTTGGACATACCAGGACTGTGCAAGAGCTACCACAGAGTGCTATTGGCTTGGGATGGAAGTTTCCCCAGGTACTCAGCCAAGCTGGAGGGACAGAAATTGAAAAATCTGGAGACTGTCAGTCACCAGTTGTGGTATGGAACTTGAACTGCAGATATGGATGTTTGCTGATGTTTGAGTTTGCCTTGGCCCTGTCTTTCCTTGTTATGCCTCATAGCAGTTGGAAATGTTTGCTTTGTGCCATTATATGTTAAAAGCATGTAACTTGTTTTGGTTTACAAAACTTGCAGTTCAGGGACTTTGCCTTATGTTGGGAGAGATTATGCATTTCCAGTTGTACGTAAGATAGTTATATAATTTTAGGCAGAATTATGATTATGTTACTGTCTTCATTTAGGAATTAAGCATTATATAAAGATATATGATTTAATGTCAAGTTGACAAGGGGTGGACTGTGATGGTTAAGTTTTGTCGTTTTGTTCTCTTTGGCCCCTCCTGCCTGCTTGCTGTTCTGTGTGTATGGTGTTGGTGATGGGTTTCTCGCTCTGCTTGGGCCTGTGAAAGATGGCCAGCCTCTTTCACTTTTATGAGGCTTCCTCTGGATCTGTAGCTTGAATAAATACTTTCCTCTCATAAACTGTGCTTGGTTTGAAGATTCATCCCAGTGGTGTGTGGCTGACTGTGACAGATTTTTTGATACCAGGAGAGAATTTCTTCCCCTTTATATAGCATCAGGGTGGGGTCTTACAACGCTTCCACAGACTTAATGGCTACCTGAGTCTCTGGAATTTCCTTCTTGCACTGCCCCACAGGAAAAGATGTTTAGTTCTAGCTTCTTTGAACTTCTTTACATCCTGTCCCCTACTGAGAGGCTGCCTTCCTGTAAACATCCTCAGAGACTCACCCAAGATTATGTGAAAGGTCAAGATGACAACAAAACTTAATCATCACACATACCATTTATGGCTTTTAAAAAGCTCTTAGCAAGTTTTAATATATAACACATGGTCCTTGGCTAAAGTTACCATATTGTGTAATATGATAAATATCCATTAATCAAGATCGTGCTTTTCTCATCTACCAAATTCTCCATTTCCTTTGGTAACAATAGTTTCTATATTCTATCTCTATGAGTTCAACAGTCACATAAAGGCAGGTGCTATGTGATTTCATTCATATGTATAATCAAAAAATGCTCAATTACTAAATCATTTTATCTTAAGTTAAAATTTTAAGTTAACTATATTTAAACATTGTAAGAGCTGTTAATTTTCATTGAGGCATTAGACTTTGAACCAAATCAGAGTCAGTTTCACTTTTTTATTTCAATTATTTTAAAATAAAGAGCCCTAATGAACAAAGACCTATCCACTGTTTAAATAGCACACTGCAGCCATCTATCTCAGAGGCCACTAAAAGACTGACAGCTATGGATCCTCCAACCCTAACAACAATCCACAGGATGATAAGCTGAAATCCAGACAAGAGAGGAGCCACACCAGATCTTCCATGAAGGAACCATATAGAACCCAGGAGAGAGTGGTGGGATAAACATGAGACCTATAACCATAGCCATTCAATCAACACAGGATAAGCCAGACAGACAGACACCAGCGACTTTCAATGCAACCTAAAGCTGAAGTACAGAGACCCCTAAGACCTCAACAATAAAGCAGCCTTAAGACTCACCCACCATGACTCAGGGAACTGAGTGGAAGATGAGGCGGAAAGATTGTAAGAGCCATGGTGGGGGAGAACTCCCAAAGGCATTGTTCCACTCAGTAACAACATACAAAGGGGGGGTGGAACCGGGTTGACTCCTAGGCTGTCCATAACCCCCTACCCTATGGACTGATCCAGACTACCCACAGAGAAGAATACACAGCTGATTGGAGACAGGGAGGAGGGAAATTGGGGAAATGAGGATATCAACTCATTATTTGTTCATTAAATGTATCTAATTATGCATAATAATAATAATAATAATAATTAAAAGACTTACAGCTGGAAATGACCAAGATGGGTCTTCAGCCTGAAGAGGTGACCCTAGAGGCTTCTAGCCTGGCCTCCCACCCCACAGGGACAGCACCAGAGGCTGAGTCCTGTGCTCCCTGGGCATCTGGTACTCCAACTCCACCAGCAACCCCAAGGACCTCTTGTCCTCAGTGGCGTCTCCACCCTGTGTGTATTGTGTTATCATGAAAAAGGAAATGCCATTTTATCCACTTTCCTTGCTCCTATCAAAGCCATGGTGTTTGGGCTCATGAGTCCTCCTGTGTCTCCCCAGAGCCTTTCCTAGGCTGCATTCTGCCACAGCAACATGCTAAACTCCAAAGGTGCCAAATCACATCTGTCTGGTCTGAATTCAACCAATTCAGTTGTGGCCCTAGTAGTGGTTAGAAAGCCTGGTCCTGATATTTATTCATTAAGAAGAAGAAGAACTGGCTGTCAGGAGCAGGCAGCTCCAGGAAAAGTTATGGAAGAGGTGAGCACAATTTGTAAAAGGTACATGGAGTAGACATTTACAGACACCAGTCACAATGCAAGACAGAGCAGAGCTGAGTACTTTATTCTAGTCGTAGGGTACACATATAGAGAGTGCATAAGCAGACACATCCATAACAATGATATCATCAGCAGGTGTGCACACAGGCACATTCCATACAAGGATCTCATCAACATGAGAGGTACTAGATCATAGTTATATAATAATCATCAGCCATTTTAAATGTTTGGCCAGAAGTCAAGCCTATTAAAAGTATATGCCCCTATATTCCACCTCTAGGCTTGAGGTATCAGGAGAGCGTATGTACTTTTCATCCAGAGAGCCTACCCTTGTGCCCATGAGCCACAACAACAATATGAAGAACAGTAACCTACTTCTAAGATACATGCAAGGAAAGTCAAACTTATGAGGGTCCACCGCCAGGTAGATTCCAAGGATGCCCACCACAGGTAAGGGCATCTTCAGTGAATTTCTGAATTGAATCAATCTGAATCTCCATTCTTATAATAGCTGCGGATCAGCCTGTGCATGTTCTGGCCTGTACACACAGCATTCTTGGGCAGCGATAAGCAAATCTAAGGCCATCCTATTCTGGAACGTCAACTTCCTCATCTGGGTAGTCTCATCTAACAGTGATTCTTGCATGTGCTGAGTTATATTCAAAGACTAGGCGACATGTTGGGCAAGGGCTTCTCCTAATCCTATGGCTATTGTGCCTGCCCTGGGGACTGAATAAAATCCAGGCAGCACAAGCAACTCAATGTTGGCTTGGGTATCAGCAATGTATCATAGCATCCCAATTATGTGGCCATTATGAAAGAGTGTTCAGGATTCAGCCAGGTAAATATGGGTGTCCCCAAGTACATCCTGTCCACTTAGCATGGAGATAATATCATCCAAACCTAACACATCCCCAAATATACCCTGAGAGAAGAAAGTTGGTGGGTTTAATACCTGTAAGAGGGCGATCATCACACCATGTGTTCTTTCTACTCTCTACTGTAACATTACAGAAGATCAAGGTTCCCAACCCTCTTCCCTATGAGAGACATTGTTATAGTTCTGCTCAGTACACACAGGAACTATGTCTTCCAATCATACATCAACACTTTTCATCCATCCCCACCCACTGTATACCACATGTTTCAACAGAGGAAGGGGGTTATCATGGTTCTTCCATAGGAGCGCTTCAATCCCCAGTCTCTGTGGGTCTCATGCCAAGTCAGTCATATTCCATCACTGAAAATCAGTCCAATGGTCAGAAGTGGCTGGGGCTGTGTACCATGGAAGTCCTCCTGCCACATCAGAAGGCAGCTACACACAGATCCAGCACAGAGTCACATTATGAACCCATGTGAAGATGTGAGCCCAAGCGACTAAAGAGTTAGACAAGGCTAACCTTCTGTTTGGAGCCTGCAGGGCACATGTAATGCAATGTTTCTTGGCACCCATAATTGGTGTCCTGCCCAACAAAGCAGAGCCTCGGTTACTTTGGATCTCCATAGGCATTCCATAATGAAATGCCAGTTGCTGTAAGGCTCAGATCGTTGTAGGCTGAGACAGGTTGAAGACTGGATAAGCAAAGCCTAATCCAGTGGTTATGTTGACTGAAGCAAGGAGATACTTTAAACCAGTAGCAGAGGACAGGGGGCTGACATGGTCCACCTGCTAGGTAGAGAGGGGTTCCTGGGCTTGTTCCACATGTCCAGGATTACATTTTGTCCACCTATGCTCTGCCCACCATGGACATTGTCACACATCCTTAGTGATGAGCTGCAATCTCCATCACTGTGCAGCATGGTGCAGAGTCATAATTCCACAATGCCCCGGTTTCTTGTGCAACTAGAGTCCTGTACTACTTGTGGGGTTGAGCACCTACACTGGCTCCTCTGCCAGAGCAGCTGCTGCAGCATTACCAGGGGCAGGCTGGGTTTGTGCCCTGGTTCATGATAAGTGAATCCACCTCCTGGGACCTATCTCCCGTAATTCCTGCCACGGATCTTTCCCCACAAGGGTAGTCTTCCTACCTCCTATTACTTGGAGGCCCATTAGGTCAACCATAAGCTTAGGCCATGATATACAGTGCAGCTGTCTGCACACACCACTGCAGGAGTGTGTTCCTGTGTCCGTACTAGCCAGACAGTTTGAAGCTCAGCCCATTGATTCGACTGTCCTTTTCCTGCCTCATGCCGAAATGGTTCTGCAGAGGCTGAAGGGCAACTGCCACCCATGTAGATGGGTCCCCTTGACACGAGCCACCCATATACAAGACCTCCATGTGTGGGCTTGGAGTTTGTTATTCCTCACAAGGTGCATCGACCTAATCCTCATCTTTAGTGACATATGTCACTAGACAAAAGTACAACCTGTAACAGTGGACTAGAGAAAAAAATAAACCTATTGGTTTAAGTAAATACCCCACTTAGCCAAGGTGAGTGTTTTGGGCAAATACTGAATGGGGTTTTGTCAGCCATGTTCAGATCCACCTCTTTATGCATAATGCTTCACAGTCACTATTCTGGAGGCCTATGGTAGCTATACTAAGGTGTGTGGTAGATGCTTGTACCACCATTTTAAGAGTCCATATAAGGAGGAAAAAGTCCCCTCCCACCTTGGTAACTAGCAAGCCTCACAGGACATCCACCCCAGGATGTACTCATCTATGGGCAACACACACAAACACACACATGGAGTGTAGCAACAAGATAGGACTCATACTATCCCCAGAGTCAAAGAGACTTTCCTGATCATTATCAGCTGGACTCCATATTCTTCTACAGTGACCATTGGGCCACTGAATTTGGAAGGATTTCCAAGATGGTATCTGTGGCAGTGTCAACAAGCCCAATTACCTTTTGGGCATTCTAGGGAGTCCAAGAGTCAAGAGGCCTCCAATCACCTGAGTTATTGCTTCAGATCAGTCATGCCCTAATTAGGGAGGTAGTCAGCCATACTTACCTCTGGTGATCAAAGAGATGTTGGTATACCACTTTTTGGGGGACAATTTCTTCCACAAGACCAACAGCAAACCAAGAGCTGTCCATCCAATTTCATCTGATCAAGTCCAGCAGCCGATGAGTAAAACATTAACTCCCTGTAAGTCCCTTTTGTTGGTTCACTTTGTAAGTGCCTTGTGGATTTTACTTTCTAAATTGTCATTTTTCTTCCCCTTTTGTGGTCTTGGGCCATGCATTGTTGTTAGCCTCCCCTGCTTCATCTGTTGCCTAACTTAAATATTTGCCAGGCTGGCCAGTATGTGTCCACCACGTGAATAGGTTGGTCAGTGTAGGGACCTAAGAGAGCAGCAAGAAACACCAATGTCCCATGGGACCTAGATGACAAAATCATATCCTTTATCCAAGAGGTAAACATTTCTTCATCTGTGCTTCTATAAGTCAGCTTAACTATCATCTGCCACATGTCTGTGTCCTGTGTCACCAGTAACAAATCCAGGTAGGTGGTCCATTAACTGATCTGCTCCAACATGTCCCTGGGGTTTTCTCATACCATTCAGGCAGCTGCCATCAGACAGTTGGCTAGGGGCTGGTTCGCTGCATCAGGAATCTTAGGTCACACTTTCTGCAATCTTTGTCTTAACAATAGGACATTAGAAATACTGGCCATCTTTTCCATTTTATCAAGGGTCAGCTGTGTACTATCAGCTCCAACATCCCATAAATGCATTAGGCAGGAGGAAATCATCTCCCTCACACATGGATTGCATTGCTTGGCTACCTCCAACAATTCTATAGCTACTTATCCCGTATACGTGGTTTGCCAGGAGGCATGCGTCCCTGGTTTCTGATCCCACTGGACCTGTTCCTCCAATTCCAACCTCTGCCATTGGCTGAATGTACCTGTTATGGGGCTAAGAGATGCCCAGGAGTCAGATTCCCTGGCTGTGGACTTTCATCTTCAGGTTCCTCTTCCAAAGCTGAAACAGCAACTGCTGTTCTGCTGCCGATGGGTGTCCCTCAAGCTCCAGCTCCTTTGTTCCCAGTGCCAGCAGCTGCTCCTGAAAATCTTGGCTCTCCTTGTCTCCATATACTCAGGACCTTCATTCATGGTTCCTGTAAGTCTTGACTGTCTGGCTGGACTTGCCTCAGTACAGACAGAAACAGCTATGGTACCTGCAGGGCCATCTCCAAAGAACCAGTTAGAGTCCTCTCTCCAATTTTTCTAGGGCCTTTTTCACTTCTGCTGGACTGGGACTTATCATTCTTCAGTCCTCAGGCGGAGCTGAGTCCATCAATAGGGCCACCAATGGATACCATCCTATTGTCAGGGGACACATGTCCACTTTGTGATCCCCACATCATGGTATTGGAGGATAGAGGACTCACTCATCTCATCCTGCCAACTATACCAAATGTCAGGAACAAGCAGCTCCAGGGGGATTCACGGACGGCATCAGCCCAGATAGAAGAAGGTACATGGAGTAGACAGTAGACATTCACAGAAACCAGTTGTAATGCAAGACAGAGTAGAGCTGAGTAAATGATTCCAGTCACAGGGTGCCTGTGTAGGGGCTGTGCATGCAGGTTCATTCATACAATGATCTCACGGTAGGTGTGCATGTAGGCACACTCCATAAAATGATCTCATCTACATGAGGGGTGTGGAATTACGGTTATATAAAAAGCTTCAGCCATTTTGTATGCTCAGCCAGAAGTCTAGCCTTTTAAAAGTATATGACCTTACACTGACTCTCATTGAGAAACAGGGGTGAAGTTTAAATGAAAGAACTGATGCATCTCAAATTCATTAAGTAATGGAATGAACTTGGTGGTGAACAGATGTCATTACACAAGCAACACAATATTAAGTTCCCAAAATTTTTAACTTCATAGTTTTGAAAACTAAGCCTTGAGATAATTCCTTTTTATAGCAATGTTAAATATTATACTGAAATAAATCTAATGCAAATAAGCTTTTGTGTTAAAAATAGTATACTTAATATGTTCTTAAGATATCCTACAAAGAGGTGGATGAACCAAGATTTAATTGTTAAAACACAGTTAAAATTGTGTGTTTAGAAAAAGAATGATATGGGAATATGTATAGAAAAATAGTTCATTGCTAAATAATAGAGTGCTTTCCTAGTACATATGAGTCTCTGAGTTCAAAAAAAGATGCATAGATTATATACAAACTCACAATTAATTATACATATATGTGACTATATAAATATATGGCTACATATCTTGGGTCCTGGGTTAACTATGCATATATGCATATATATACCTTTAAGAAATTAAACATACACTTCCAACCAGTCAAATATTTTCAATAATGAAGCATATATATGTATATTATAATCATATATATAAAATCAAATTACTTTATCTAATTTTTTTAAATTCTGGTACTTTTACATATAAATATTATAAAATATAGATTTTATTGAAACACTAAACCATTTATATTTGCTAGGTCAATACAAGCAAATGGACCTGAAAATAAGCCTGTTGACTTCACGGAATTGGGTCAAATTTGTTTACTGATTTAATCAGCCCTCAGATTTTGTTACTAACTGCAATATAAAACTTAGACTACCTCTTTGAGCTCTGTTTGTGATCAAAGTTTAATTTTCATTAATTGCCAAGCTTCATAAAAAGGGCATTATTTATTCTATGTCTTCAGTAGGCATTGTCTGAATTCATTAGAATATATGCTATAGAGAAAAGTGTGAATCCAAAATCTTATTAATGCTGCTGAGGCATGCTTTGTAATTGACAATTAAAAAGAGAGGTACAGGGCTACAGAGATGGCTCAGTGGTTAAGGCACATGCCTCCAATGCCTAAGGCCCCCGGTTCAAATCCCCAGTCAGTATCCACATAAGCCAGACCCACAAGGTGGTGGCCCTGGTTCTCTCTCTCTCTCTCTCTCTCTCTCTCTCTCTCTCTCTCTCTCTCTCTCTCTCTCTCTCTCTCTCTCCTTGAAAAATGAATAAATAAAATATGTTTTAAAAAAAACCAACAAGCCAAGAAGTGCTCATCTGTACAACAGTCACACTAAATCCAGGTAGGTAATCAACAGCTTGCTCATTGGTTAGGAACCCTTAGCTGGAACTGGGATCCAAAGTAAACTCTTATGAAGACCAAGAAACCAGACTCCAAAGGGAAGCCCCCACGAACCAGGGGTCTACAAAGAAGCTAGATCCATTAGAATCTCGCCAAATTAACAATGTTTGTCCCATTTAACCTATACTAATATCAGTTTCCACTGAAGAATATGAATTTTTCAGAAGGCAGCGAGTAAATGGACAACTCAATTCCACCAACAGGACCTGAGATGATGGCTGATACTTAGGCAGGAGATGAACCACTGCTGACTCATCATCTAGGGACAAAACAAAACCTTTGGGAAGTGGTGAAACAATCAAGAGAGTTTCTTCCACAGCAAGTCAGATAACCTATGAAAAGGACAATGTAGACAGACACTGAGGATACCCAACAAAGCCCAAAGCAGAAACCAAGAGACTCTTAAGATCTCAACAATAATAAACTTAAAACTCACCAACCATGACTCAGGGAACTTTGCAGACTGCAGGGGGGAGGGATATTGTAAGAGCCATGGAAGGAGAGAATAGCCAGAGACATTTCCCCCTTAAAATCACACAAATTAAAAAAAACTGGCGACTGCTTGTACAATTCATAACCCCCTATCTCATGGACTGGTCCAGCAATCCCACTGAGGAGGGCCCCCAGCAGGTTGGGGAGAAGGAGGAGGGAAATGGGGGTATAATCACGAGACTTGCTTATACAATGTATCCAATTATTAACAATAAATAAGTTAAAATTTTATAAAATTCCAGCTACCCAAGACACATATAAACATATATATGAGACACATATAAACAATGTGTGTGTGTTTATGTGTGTCTACTTCACTAACAATAAAACCTAGAACCATACACTTGTCACTGTGCTGAAATGAATACAACAGTTTGTTTTTGCAAGTAGACCTTTCTATGAAAACATAATCTGTTATGCAAAAAGAGTAATAACTTCTTTTCAAATAACAACGTTAGGTTCTATAGACAAATATATCAGATTTTTTTAAATAATCAAAGATATAATTCCCAAATTAGAGCCACTGGTAATTTCAGCAACATTAAAACCAATTATAAGGACACCAATGTGTTATGAGTGGGTTTTTGAGAAAACATATAAGAGAGGTAAACTAATACAGCTTCAAATAGCCATAAAAACTGAACACTAGTCTAAGAAAATACACACTACATTACATAAACGAGGTTGGCCTAAAATAAGAATGGTTTAAATAAGACCAATTAAATTTTGTCATCCACTCTCACTTTAAAGGAATTATGAGTGCAAAGACCACTAAAACAAGAAAGTATCTCCAAAATTCTCTCAGAAAAGGGAAACAGAATTGACCTCTTAGGAAATATTCAATGAATTGGCCTTACTTAGATTCAGAAGATTCCCAAGAAGTAGGCAATATTTTCTTAATATATGAAATCATAAAATCCCAGTGTTCCTATCTGCTACATGAAATAAAACCAAGAAGAACTCACCTTAAAATAGAAAAGAGATTTCACATCAGAAAGGGTCAAGACAGAGTTCATGGAGATGGATGAGAAGAGGTGAGAGTGGGAATACTCCCTGACCACACAGAGATGAAGAGAAGGGACACAACAGAAGGAAGAGAGAAAGAAAGAGAATTCATAGAAAAATACCTAAACTGGGAACATGGATCATGGCAGGCCTAATGATTTAGTTTCCAAGCCTCCTCAGGCTTCTCTGCAGAGCAGCTTTGACATCCTTGTTCCTGAGGCTGTAAATGAGGGGGTTCAGCAAGGGCAAAACAAAGGTGTAAAATACAGAGAAAAATTTCCCCTGGATCATGGACTCAGAAGATGATGCTTTGACATGAGCAAGAAGACCAAATCCATAGAAGAGAGCAACAGTTATGATGTGAGAACTACAGGTGCTCATGGCTTTGGACAAGCCCTTGGCTGATGACAGACTAATTATATTAAATAGAATCAAGGCATAGGACATTAAGATAATTAAACCAGATATAATGACAACTACAGCCACATAGAGAGAACTCACCAGCTCATTGGTATGGGTGCTGCCACAGGAAAGCTCAAAGAGGGGGAAGGTGTCACACATGTAGTGGTTGATGTGAGAGTCACAGAAACTCAGTGTGACTATACTCACTGTGTGGATCATAGCAGATATGATGCCCATGAAGTGGGAAGCAAAAATGAGCAAGGAGCAGACCCTGGGGGACATGAGGATGGCATAGAGCAAGGGCTGACAGATGGCCACATAGCGATCATAGGCCATGGCTGTCAGCAAATAACACTCAGAACCAACAAACAGGCAAAAGAAAAATAGTTGAGTCATGCACCCTGTAAAGGAGATGATATTTTTCTCTGAAACAAAGCTCATTAATGTTTTGGGGGTACAGACAAATGAGTAACAGAAGTCAATGCAAGACAGATTAAAGAGAAAAAAATACATTGGGGTGTGAAGGTTTGAATTCAGGCAAATAATACTCATTAAAGTTAAGTTTCCCACCACAGTGGCTATGAAATTCACCAAGAACAGGAAAAACAGTGTCCACTGGAGCTCTGGTTTGTCTGTTAATCCCAGCAGATAGAACTCTGCCACTGAAGAGTGATTCGCCATAGCAAATTTCTTCATAGGTGGCTTCTGTGGATATAGCACTACACTATGACATTAACAAGGAACCCTTTGTCTTGACCACAGAGGAGGCTTCAGCTTGTGGTTTTCAAGCTCATTTGTCTGAAGGAGCAGAGTCAGAAATTAAGAGAATTTGACTACTTCATGGTCATCCCTTTGCCTTGACGGTTGGTCTCTGTCATAGTATGATGTTCTAGAATAAATCTACCGATGTCACTGAACATATCATTTCTTCTCTTAGAATGAGAGCTGAAAAAATTAATTGGCAGCTGGTTTTCTTATAAATCCAAAAATTATATGCTTTGTTCCCAAGGGAAATTATGCAGACAAAGATGATTTCGTGTTCAATGTTCAATTTTTTTTTAGATGCTTCTTTGCTCTTGGACCACACTGACCAATCCTGCACAATTTCCTAAGGCATCTAATTTTCTGGTGATAATGGAAATTTTAGCTTTCACCACAGATCTGTCTCTGGCCTTCTAAGAGATATAGCAGGGAAGATCATATCATTTCTATTGAGAATTTTAGAGAGATAGCTCTCATCACCTATCTCATCACCTAAAGAAAACATTACTCATATATGAACCTCCAAAATATCACCTCACTCCAGTGAGAATATATTTCATGGATTGACATGGAACATTATTCTCTTATAATCAGTTGTCCCAGGTTGCATGAATCTCATGAGAGTAGAAATTTCTGAGCCCATGTTTAGTGCACATACATTACCATTAGATCTTTTGAGATTCAAAATACTACTCAATTTATAATTTCCCACTAGGAGATCCTTGTTGCTAAGGCAGAGTATTGGGTGATCCCCTTTAGAATTCTCCTCATTAGGACCTGCACAACTTTACAAGGCGTAAGCTATGGGACAAGGTTTTCTCTTTTCCTTTATAGTAATTTCTGGCAAACTCCTAGGATTGCCTTAAGAAAGATTGGATCTCAGTTTAAAATTCAATTTAATAGATTATGTAAGAGATTAAATAAAAAGTATAGATACTCAAGTCAGAATTATTTTCAGCCATTTGAAATTCCTAAGTATGAAACTGTAGAGAACCTGCATAATTTATCTTACCATTATTAACTTTTCTTGGCATCTAATAGTCCCATGTACATCTATAACATAAAGCACATAAAAAAAATGAGATGGAATTTGATTCAGTGGCAGAGCTAAACTAATTCTCAACAAAATCATCCAAAACCCATATGAATGAAAAGACATTCTCTTCAACAAATGGTGTTTGGAAAATTTGATATCCACATGACGAATGAAATTAGAGCTCATCTCACCCACTGAAAATACGTGTAGACCTTAAAGTAAGCCCTGAAACTTTGAAGTTACTAGGGAAAAAAATCCAAGGAAAACACTTTAAGATCTAAGCATACACAATAAATTTCTGGATAGGCTTCCAATAGCTCACAGAATAATTCCAAGAATTGACAAATAGGATTATGTAAGACTAAAACCCTTGTGGACATCTATGAACAGAGTGAAGATATGGCATTCAGAATGGAAGAGAAATTCTTATCAGATGTGATGGTTAAATTTTGTTGTCAACTTGACCTTTCAAGTAATATTGGATGGGTCTCTGAGTATGTTCACAGGAAGGCAGGCTCTCAGAAGGGGGCAGGGTGTAAAGAAGCTCAAAGGAGCTAGAAATAAACATCCTTTCCTGTGTGGGCAGTGCAGGAAGGAAATTCCAGAGACTTAGGAAGCCATTAAGTCTGGGATAGAATTGCAAGACCCCACCCTATGGCTATATAAAGGTGAAAGAATTCTCTCCTGGCCTTCCTGCCTGTTTGCTGTTGTGTGTGTGGTGTTGGTGATGGGTTTTTCTCTCTGCTTGGACATGTGAAAGAGGACCAGCCTCCTTCACTTTTATGGGACATCCCCTGGATCTGTAGTTTGAATAAATTGTTTCCTTCTATAAACTGTGCCTTGTTTGGAGATTCATCCCAGCGGCGTGTGGCTGACTGTGACATCAGATATTTATCAGTGTATTAATGATCATAATATTTATATAATGGAAACTATTAATGGACAGATAATCCAATCAATAAATGAACAAATAAGGGCTGGAGATCTACCTCAGGTTTAGAGCACTTTCCTTGTATGTATAAGACCCTGGGTTTGATGCCCACTAACACAAAAGGTACTAAATAAAAGTAACTGAATGAAAAAAGGAAAAGGCAGTTTTCAAAAGAAGAAATGCAAATGCCCAAAGCATATGAAAATAGCATATTTGAGGGCATCAGAGAAATGCAAATCAAAACTGCATTGAAGCCAGAGTGGAGATTCATGCCTATTCTCAAAGAAATAATACAAAAAGGAAATTACATAAGGTTGAGGTCTACCCAGACCACAGGGTCATTTCTCATTTAAATAAGAAAAAAAAAATTCACAATTAGATCCCATCTCACTCTAATCAGAATGTCAGTTTCTCATCAATAAAACAACAAATACTGGCTATAATATTGGGGGGAAAGGACCCCTACACAGAGTTGGTGGGAATGTAAATAAGTTCATCTACCATGGAAATTAGTGTTGAAGTTACTGAAAAGGACTAAAATTAAACAGCCATATGATGAAATTATACTAATAACAATACTATATACACATACATTTTACCAAAGCAATATTCACAGTTACTGGCTTATCAAATAATCTCAGAGACCAACTAATGAATGAATATATAAAGAAAATGTGTCATACGCACATAATGAGGTTATATTCAGCACTAAAAGATGAAAGTTGAAGGAAATAGAACTATCCATCATAAATTCAGCAAGTTAAGTCAGATCCAAAAAGAAAAATATCATATGTTTAATTTGATATGTGGATGCTATACTTAAAAGAATCAAGGTGGGGATGAGTCAAGTCAAGGTAAATAATATTCCTGTATAAAAATTCTCATAATGTTACCCATTCATTTACATAATGTATGCTAAAATTCTTTTAAAAAATTAGCCTTTGTGTATAAACTATCCAAAGTCTGAAATTTGCACAGTATCACATATAAACCATCACAGTATCTTCTGGAATATTTTCACTACCCTAACATTTCCCTGTCTCAATCCCTCCACTATCCTAGCCACCACTGGTGTTTGCATTTTCTCATGGTTTTATCTTCTCCAGACTGGGATGTCATTGTAATGAAATGGTATCTAATATATACAGGTTTTTCATTTAGCAATATAAAAAAAATAGACTCATTTCTTTTCTGAGTTTAATAGCTCATTTTGGCCAGTGCCTTTGTGTGCATTCAACATTTGTTTATACAATCTACATTGAGGCAAGTCTTTTTTCTTTAATTTAAACTTATTTATTGTTAATTAGACACACTGTATGAGCAAGTCTAGTGATGGTACCCTCAATTCTCTCCTCCCTGTCCCCACCCCCCTGGAGGCCCACAGTAGTGGGATGGCTGGACTGGCCCATGGGATAGGGGATTCATTGAAGTACATCTTAATTGGATCTGTTCTTTGACAAAAATTAATAAAACTGATACAAATATTTCCATAGTTTTACTGTATTCATTTATTTCAAATCAGTCAGTATTAAATATCTAGTAGCAGAAGCACTGTGAGATTTGATTAGGAATGCCCTTTTAAATGTACTTTTGACATTTTCTACCTTAACATAATGGATTTTGATCATATTCACCCCATCACCTTCTTTCATTCCTTCCTATTTCAGTTGAACTCCTTCTATTCCAACTACTTCCCCCGCTACTTTTACGTTGTCTTCATGATGTTCTGAATCATCAACTAGGTTTGTATGCATGAGTATTAATTGTGGGATATTAAAGAGATGCA
This sequence comes from Zapus hudsonius, assembly GCA_004024765.1. Lineage (NCBI taxonomy): Eukaryota > Metazoa > Chordata > Mammalia > Rodentia > Dipodidae > Zapus > Zapus hudsonius. The sequence goes on along the minus strand of PVHP010010907.1, from coordinate 5,646 downwards.
CCACTGAAGAAAATCTCTCCCATCTGCTAGTAACCACTCATTGCCAATAGCTCCTCAGAGAGGGCTAGGGCCTGATGAACCACCCACTCTCCATGACAGAATGTTGATGGACCCAGTGTTGTTCAGTTCCTGTGAGGATAATTGCAAGTAATGTAAGTCATTTCATATCTGACAGCAGTGTGCCACAGCCTTCTTCCCAATCTTTCATTCTCTCCCTCTCTGTAATGTGCACGACCTTTTATTTTTAATTTATAACATATTTTAATTTTCATCAGTTTTCTTTTTGAAGAATTTTAATGCATATACAAACTGTAATTGATCATAATTCCCCCTCATTGCCCTCGTTTGTCCCCATCCCACACCCCATTCCACAGTATTATCTCCTCTTCCAAGAGCTCCTTCTATGCTGAGTTCTCCTTCCATCATCTACCTTATAATGTCAGTGGTCTCACTATTGAGCAGGTCTTATGGACGTAACAACATGCACTGTAAGTTCATGAGTGTACCAGTCAGGTTACTCCAGGATAGTGTCACAAAGTGCTCTTCCCCACACTGTGGCTATTATATTCTGTCTTCCTCTTCTTCCACACTTGCCCTATGCCATAAGGGCAGGATGAAGATGTCTCATTTAGCGCTGAGCTCTAAACAGCATTTTATTTTCAGCACTTTGTTGATTTTTAAATCTTCTCATAATCTACTGTCATTTATGAGTAACACGATGTACATATGATGTCATGTATGCATCCATAATGCTGATATAAGAGAGCATGGTTGTGATTCCCTGGAAGAGGTCTTTCCTTGCATATATAAGGCCATGTGTTCATTCCAGCCACATAAAAATAATAAAATAATGAAATAATATAAAAGAGCAATTTTATTGTGCTGCTAATTTAATTAAATGAGATGATTCATATAACTATATTAGACAGACAAATAGAGACAGAGAAGTATAGTTCTCTTTACCCTGTTTCACATTTTATTCATTCAGATACTGCAGGGCTTCCAGGAATTGTCTCCATGGTCATTTGATAGATTCTTGTTGTAGGGATATTGTGTTAGTCAGGGTTCTCTAGAAGAAACAGAGTTGATAGAATGGATTATAGTAAAAGGGAATTTATTGGTGTAGCTCACAACAGCCCAACAATAGCAATATGCAGGCCCACAGGTGAAGAAACCAGAAGCTGTTCAGTCCATGTGGCTGGATGACTCAGCAGTACCATTCCAGCCCAGAAGGCCTGAAGGCTCCCTGGGGAGCACCTGCTCTTCAGTCCATGATGTGAGGCTGAGGAAACTGGGTTCCAATGTCCAAGAAGTATAGGAGAGCAGGTTTTGAGAGCAAGTCACAAACCAGCACCAGCAGCCAGGGGGAGGAAGTAAGAGAGGTTCCCTTCCCCCCCCCAAGCTTCCTTATACCCAGTCCCCTTCTGGAAGCCACCTTCAAGTAGAAATGAGACTACACATCCAGAAGAGTCCACACAGTTACATTTCATGAGATGGATGAAAAGAAATGAATGTGGAAATCTCTGTGACCACACAAATGAGGATAAAAAGAAGGGTAGAAGAGTGATAGAGAAAGGTTGCAAGAAAGAGAAGTATGGAGAAAGATCCAAATGCAGTCCTATGGCAGATCCTATGGCAGTCCTAATGATTCAGTTTCTGAGTCTCCTCAGGCTTCTCTGCAGAGCAGCTTTGACATCCTTATTCCTGAGGCTGTAAATGAGGGGGTTCAGCAAGGGCAGAACAAAGGTGTAAAATACAGAGAAAAATTTCCCCTGGATCATGAACTCAGAAGATGATGGTTTTATTTGAGCAAGAAGACCAAATCCATAAAATAGAGCAACAGTTATGATGTGAGAACTACAGGTACTTATGGCTTTGGACAAACCTTTGGCTGATGATAAACTAATTATATTAAAAAGAATCAAGGCATAGGACATTAAGATAATTAAACCAGATATAATGACAACTACAGCCACATAAAGAGAACTCACCAGCTCATTGGTATGGGTGCTGCCACAGGAAAGCTCAAAGAGGGGGAAGGTGTCACACATGTAGTGGTTGATGTGAGAGTCACAGAAACTCAGTGTGACAATACTCACTGTGTGGATCATAGCAGACATGATGCCCATTAAGTGGGAAGCAAAAATGAGCAGGGAGCAGACCCTGGGGGACATGAGGATGGCATAGAGCAAGGGCTGACAGATGGCCACATAGCGATCATAGGCCATGGCTGTCAGCACGTAACACTCAGAACTAACAAACAGGCAGAAGAAAAATAGCTGAGTCATACACCCAGTAAAGGAGATGATATTTTTCTCTGAAACAAAGCTCATTAATGTTTTGGGGGTACAGACAAATGAGTAACAGAAGTCAATGCAAGACAGATTAAAGAGAAAAAAATACATTGGGGTGTGAAGATTTGAATTCAGGCAAATAATACTCATTAAACTTAAGTTTCCCACCACAGTGGCTATGAAATTCACCAAGAACAGGGAAAAAAGAGGCCACTGGAGCTCTGGTTTGTCTGTTAATCCCAGCAGATAGAACTCTGCCACTGAAGAGTCATTCTCCATAGCTAATTTTTCATAGGTGGTTTCTGTAGATATAGCAGGACAAGATGACACTAACAAGGAACCCTTTGTCTTGACCACAGAGGAGGCTTCAGCTTGTGGTTTCCAAGCTCAATGTTATCTGAAAGCACAGTGAGACATTGAGAGAATATGACTACCTCATGTTCTCCATCCCTTTGCCTTGACAGTTGTTCTCAATTTTAGTATGATGTTAAAGGATAAATCTACCGATGTCACTGAACATATCATTCCTTCTCTTAGAATGAGAGCTAAAAAAAAAAAAACTAATAGGCAGCTGGTTTTCTTCCAAATCCATAACTTACATCTTTTGTTCTCAAAGGAAATTATGAAGACAAAGATGATTCAGTGTTCAATGTTCAGTTGTTTTTCTGGATGCTTCTTTGCTCTTGGAACACACTGGCTAATCCTCCACAATTTCCGAAGGCATCTAATTTTCTGGTAATAATGGAAATTTTAGCCATCAGCACATAACTGCCTCTAGCTTTCGAACAGATACATTAGGGAAGATTGAGATATTTTAGACAAAGCTCTAATCACCAATGCAAAGAAAACAGAACTCATATATTATCCTACAAATCATCACCTCACTCCAATGAGGAAGGATTGCATGGATTGACATGGAAAATTATTCTTTTATAATCAGTTGTTCCCAGGTTGCATGAATCTCATGAGAGTAGAAATTTATGAGTCTATGTTAAGTGCATGTACATTGCATTTGATTTTTTGAGATTCAAAATACTACTCAATTTATAATTTCCCACTAGGAGATCCTTGTTGCCAAGGCAGAGTATTGGGTGATCCCCTTTAGAATTCTCCTCATTAGGACCTGCACAACTTTATAAGGCGAAAGCTATGGGACAAGGTTTTCTCTTTTCCTTTATTGCAATTTCTGGCAAACTCCTAGAATTGCATTAAGAAAGATTGGATCTCAATTTAACATTCCACAGAAGACATTATATAAGACATTAAATAAAAATTATAACTGAGAGGGGTAATGTCTCAGGGTAATCTCTCCTACCATGGCTGTTACAATCTTTCCGCCACCTGTTCAGCTCAATTCCCTAAGTCAAAGAGGGTGAGTTTTAAGTCTGATTTATTATTGTGAATTTAAGCATCTCTGTGCTTCTACTTTAAGTTGTGTTGGAAGTCCTGGTGTCTGTTCACTGACTTATCCAGGGTTGACTGACTGGCTGTGGTTATAAGTCTTTCTTGCCCCACAACCCTCTCAAGTGTTTCACTTGGCGCCTACACAATAGGCCTGGGATGGTTCATCTCTTGCAGGATTACACCCCTCAGCTACAACACATAAAGGGGGGAACAACCTGACTGCCTCCTGTTCTATCCATAACCCCTTACCACATGGATTGATCCAGTGTGTCCACTGAGGAGGATACCCAGTGGATTGGGGACATGGAGGAGGGAAATGGGAATATCAAAACAATATTTGCTCATACACTGTATCTAATTTAGGACAATAAAGATATTAAGCCATTAAAAAGTTTAGATACTCAACTCAGAAATATTTTCAGACATTTACAAGGCCTCATTATGAAACTGGTAGAGAACCTGCATAATTTATCTTACCTTTATTAACTTTTCTTTGCATCTGATAGTCCTGTGTATATCTGTAAAACAAGGCACAAAAAATGAGATGGATTTTATTTTATTTTTTTTTAATTGTTCATAATGAGTTACATTGTTTAGTGGGCGAACCATGACTTGTTATCCCCAATTCCCCATTGCCCCCCTTCCCCATCCCAGTCAGATGGATATCCTCCTCCGTGGGCCGTCTGCGTCTGTATCAGTCTTTGTAGTAGGGGACCATGCATAGCTCATTCTTCGGCTGGGCTCTCATGACCCAAGTGTGTTGTTACTGAAGGTTGCCAAGTCTCTGATATTCTCCCCCACCACGGCTCTCACAATCTTTCCGCCCCCTCTTCCGCTCAGTTCCCTGAGTTGTGGTGGGTGAGTATTGAGGCTGCTATGGTGTTGTGAGCTTAGGGATTTTTGTGTCGAGATTCGTGTCGAGATTCATTGGTTTCTGTCACACTGGCTTATCTTTTGTTGATTGGATGGCTATGGCTGTGGGTCCCTTGTACATCCAATCATTCTCTGTGGGGTTCCGTATGAATCCTCCCCCGTATGGCTGTGGTGGCTCATCTCATGCCAGGATCTCATCTTTCTGCCTGCAGTCAGTTGGTAGGGATTATATGGGCCACAGCTCCCTCACTGTATCCTGAAAAATACAAACACAATCTCCATCAGAGAATGAGGTCAGTATCCATTAACAAATATACAAATATCTGGATTACTTAGCTTCTATTTTTAAAAGCTTCCCTGGCAGTCACTCGCATAGTGCATCTATTCTTGGTAGCTCAAGAGTATGTGATCTGTTGCATATCGCCCTGAATCCCCGGTTCCAATCAAGGGTTTCCCCTCACTGAGTGGAATATTTAGCCGAATTTAATAGCTGTTGATTGTCTCCCCCAGGCTCAGGCTCCTCCATTGTACACGTGCTCCTTTCTTGGTTTGCTTTTCTCTCCCAGTAGGAGGTGTGGTCAGCCTACTCATAGCCTCAGACTGTATTTCATGCCAGTGGTCGGTTTACACCAGCTGTCGTTGTTCAGCTTCCCCTGGCAGCTTGTGTAGTGTCTTCCAGCACTGCACTAACTGCCATCTGGGATCTGATTACCATTCCAGGCCTCGAAGGGTCTCTCGATGCTGAACGATGGTATTCTGTGGTTTCTTCAGCAACAGGGTTTTGCTTCAGGCCTGGGGAGAGCATTCAAAAGCCTTGACAGAATTCTGTCTTGTTTTTGTAACCTCGTGGGTCACTTTGGTCAACAGCTCAGTGAAGGAAGGAACCAGTGGCCGGGACCTGGGGCTGTCAGACTGCTCAATTGTTCACAGACTCAGACTTTCTCCCCTACTACTCATGGCCCCTCTTACCAGTTGACACCCACTACTTACTCTTTAGGTTATAGTATGCTCGCGAGAATTTTATGATTTTGAACCTAATTTGGTTTGGCCTCATGTTTGAGCCTTTTCCCTCCCC
>PVHP010010906.1:0-46171 GCA_004024765.1 Zapus hudsonius | reverse complement strand
TCTCTCTCTCTCTCTCTCTCTCTCTCTCTTTCTCTCCCTCTCTTTTGGTTTTTCGAGGTAGGGTCTCACTCTAGCTCAAGCTGACCTGGAATTCACTGTGTAGCCTCAGGGTGGCCTTGAACTCATGGTGATCCTCCTACTTCTGCCTCCCGAGTGCTGGGATTAAAGGCGAGTGTCACCACGCCTGGCTCCATTACCATCTCTTGACCTCCATCCTTACCCCAGTTCTACTGAACCCTTCTTTGAGTCTGATGTCTTTTTCTCTTGTTTGCAGTTGTGATCCATTGAGTTTAATTAGGATTGTCTAAATGGAAACATGTAGGGATTATTTACCTGAGCATTTGGGTCTTGTCAGTGGCTATGCCATTGAGTAAAATATCTCTTGCTTTCCCAACTACTGCTAACTACCCCTAAATCCTCAGGGAGAGAGTAGCTTCATGCATACTTCTATCATTCAGGACAGAATGGTGAACATCCAAACAATGTACAGTTTATGGGAAGAAGGGATTTATTTCACGCTACGGATATGGAGGGAAGTTCCCTCAATGACAGAAGAAGCTGCTTTTTCCTACATTCAAGCAAAGAGAAACAACCAAACTGCAAGCAAAAACCAAAAGCAGCAAGCACAAAACAGTAAGTGGGACCCCAAAGCTCACACTGTTCTCTTATACCTTTGGGCTGAAATTCAGATCTGCCCCCAAATATATCTTAGAACTTGACCCCAGGATCAGCCCCCAGTGACACCATATCTAGCCATGCAGCTGGAGATCCAAGTTACACGCTTTAACAAAACACCTGAGGGTTTTTTGTCCACCTATGGGGGACAGACATTCAAACTACTATAACGGAGTATTGTATTAACTTTCTGCAGATTACACTAGTCACTATGAAGTCAAATGCGATATCACGTCATTCCTAGATAACACTGTTCCTCAACTCTCCTACTTATCCTTTGGCTTTTAGATTTTTTTCTTCCACCCCTTCCATGTAGTTCCTTGAGCCTTAGAGCGAGTAATAGAGATGTATCATTTAGTGTTGATCCCTCCTGTGTCACTTATTCTCATTACTTTGGTGCATGTTGAGTCTCCTCAGAGTCATCACAATCTGTAAAAGGAAGCTTCTTTACCCAAAGGCCAGAGCAGCACTAAAGCATAGGCACAAAAGGGCACCTGATGGCTACACACATATATATTTAGCCACACAACACAGTGACCCTAGCGAGTGCATCAATTTTAAAACCTGTAATTAGAAATAAAAGGATGACACATTAAGTAAACTCATATTACCTTTTCTCATTTTTTAAAGAGTGATAAAATATACTGATGTTAATTTTCATCTTTTACTATTAATTCTTCAGTTCTTAGACATATTTTAGGATATTTCCTTATGGAAAATTCATTGAGATTGGTTTGAATAGGGGCTATGAATGAGGCAGGGTCTTTGAGTTTAGGGAAAGGCAGTCAGATAGTGGGGGAAAGTAGAGAAGGGCTGATCTAGATGTTTTTAAAGCATGAATTAAAGAAGTTAGGCTGTATTTTTTTAAATAGTTAATATGTACAAAAAGTTTTGTCTTTTATAGCTGGCTTACCATTTGTTTATTTAAAATTTTATATTTTAATTAGGTATGTTACTATCTTAATTTATGATTATTCACAAAATTTTATGAAAGAAAAAATATAAAGCATCATATGGAAAAAATTAATTGAAGTAGAATTTGGGGAGAAATAATTAATTTCTCTCTTTCATTTGCTCTCCTTCTATCCATCCATGCATACATGCATACATACCTATATATTTCTGACTAAAAGATCTATTTATGAGCAAATCATATAAAATGTTAAGCAATGAATGCTTATTACCTACTTTTTCTATCTTTCACCGAGAGTTATGAGTGCTGGGTTTGCCACCTTACATTTGGTTTTATCCCTTTCTTACTACAGGCAATCAAAGCTCACTTGGTATTGGATTTCCTCTTACTGAGGGAAAAAGATAGTTAATGCAAAAAGACAACTGGAAGGATTGTTTCTCTTTCATGCTTCCTTAAACCACCCTAGAACGACATACTTCAGACATACAGACACCTGCTACAGTCTATTTGAATGTTTTACTTCCCTCAAGGATTTGTGGAAATTCATCCTCAGTGGGCCCACACAGTACCCATGGTCATTTGAGAGGTGTTCTGGGCACAAGGGCTCTCTGAGGAGACAGGGTTTATCTCTTTCTGCATGTGAGGATCCTGCAAGTAGGTCCACATCAATCAACAGGCTCACTTCAGACCTCCATTATCCACAACGGGGAGGGAATAAATTGGGGCTTTGTACAGTTTTATCATAAAAGTACAAAGCAGAAAAAGACAGGGTGTTTTGTAATTCAGAAATCTGTGAGGCATCCATGAGTTTGACAAACTGTTAGCTCTTTATGGCCATAGCACCTTGTCTTTTCCACGCTACTAATTTCTCTCAAAATAATTTTGTGACTGACTTTCATATTTGACTTTTAGTCTTAGGAATCAGTGAATGATGGCTATATATTAGACTAAGTGCACCAAGTTCTTCTGGATAGAAAACCTGGACTCTTTTCCATGTGTATTCTTTGCAACATGCTGCCGTTCTATTTTCCGAAGCCCCGATAGAGCAGTGCAGCCTTTCAGCAGATTAGACCCATGGCTTTCCTTCTGTTCGTCTCTAACATTTATCCCCTTCTTATCTTTCGACTCATTGTGCAGGTGAAAAGAAAGCAGATTACTTCTTTGTAGTTGTATAGATAAAACTGTTCCATCCCCTTTGAAAACATAATTTGTTTTAGATGAGAGACCATAAACACACATATGGTGAACTTCCAGTCTTCAGACTAACGGATGCCACAGGGGAGATGAGAAATAAAATATCAAGTATAGATTTCAATGAACCATAAAATTCAAGATTGGAAAGAATCCTAGGAGGATCAGGTTCGATTCTGATGTTCCTGAAGTTATGCTGTAAAATGGACTCTGAACAGAAGACAGGTGTCATTTTGGTTAGTCAAAGGCTACATTATCAAAGTGAAAATTCATCTTTTATTTCTCACTTGTGCCAGCCATTATTGTAAATGATTTATTGATATAGTCATACTATGTAGCTATAGCCAATAATCTATATTTATTATAGTCAGCATTATGACCAATATTCATTCATATAAAGTCCATATAGTTCTCCTAATCATATATCAAGAGGGTCTTGATATATGTCACCCAGGCTAGCCTTATACTTAAAATACTGTCTCAGCTTTGCAAGTGCAAGAATTAAATACTTGTAGCACCCCACCCAATTTATATAGTTTTTCAAACAAAAATTATTTCATTTTAAAGATGAGTAGTTTTAGGGATAGATTTATTTAGCTTCCCCATAGTTACATAGCTAGCAAGTGGCCATTGGAATTTGAGCTAAAAAAATGATCCAAGAATGTTACATTACAACTCCCTAATGTTTGGGAAATAGACCACTTAATATCCACAGAAAATATGTACTGCTTGGGCATCAAAAATGATGACTTTGTGAATGACCTTTTCATAATCGCTTCTGAATTCTTTTTTTCCTGTTATATAGAAAGGCTATTGATTTTTTTGTGTGTAATTGTTTTGTTTGGAGAGTAACTTATTGACCTCAATTATTAGTTTTTCAGTGATGCTTTCTGCATTTTCTAGGAGTATGATAATAGCATTTACAAATGGCACCTATTTTCCCACTATTTCAAGTGTTATATCAAAAACCAATTTCCTGTGTTATCAGGTTGGGTATACTGTAGGTCTTCGTGAACATTAATTGCAATGATGAAAATGTTATGGGATTTTGGTTTCATCATTAAACATCTCAGAAATGTTTCAGGTGTAATGTTACAATGATCCAGACTAAGATGATTACATGGGAAAATCAATATCTACTAGAGAAGGAGTGTATTAAAAATTGACTGAATTTAAGGATATAGTCTGGGAAACACTAAAAGATTTTAAACCTGAAGCATGCAAGTCTAATTGATAATGATCAGGAAATTGACTCTGTTTAAAGTTGAATTCTACTGACCGATTCATGTGAGACAAAGATTCTAGAAGGAAATACTTAGAATTTTTAGTTTATAAGCACTACTAGGGATTTGTCTTTAGGAAAAATTCATATATAAACATTTTTACATATAACTTTATACATTACAAAATATATAAGGTATACATCTTAAAACCTAATAGTCTGATATTTAGACTAATACCTATGTGTTATGTTAAACATAATGTCCATGCAACTTATAAACTTACTTCTAAAACCTCATTAAGTCTTCAAAAATGCTGAGGTAGGTAATATTTTTTTTAAATTTACATCAAAACCACTGTGATAGCTTTTAAGAATCCCAATATTAGTGTTTCAAAGGTTTCTCTGTACATGACATGTTAATGCCTCATTGTTTCTCCCTCTATCACTATGACTTCTGAGATCATCCTGACTTGCCTAGTAGATTAATAACTGACCTATTTTGTGACTCTATTAATATTCAGGGGAGCCTTGTTTCTTGTGCATAATCCAGGGTTTATTTGACCCTCCTAAATGTAAGGTACAGCCCCTGAGCCCTTTCAACTTCAATGGGACTAAACAGAAGAGCTAGAGGTGAGACAGTGTTTTGCACATATGTGCACTAAGGCAGTGCCCAGAATATAGAAATGTGCTCTTCTTTGGTGTGCTTTCAACCATAACCAAAGGAGAATTTCAAGAACAAGTTAAAAGCAAATTAAAGTTAGGACTTTACTATTTCTAATTAAGTTTCTTAGACCCTACAAAGATGCAGAATACTAGTTAGTATACATTCTTTGTAATAAAAATAATTACATATAGCAAAATATCATGATATGTAGGAATAATTGAAATGCATAAAACATGCATGTATTTCCAATAATTGCTTATAAGAAAAAGAGATGATGATTAAAAATCTCACACTAAAATTAAAGAATGATGATCAGATTATTCCTGGAGTCTGGAATGGATTTCACTAATTGTAAGAACAATATATATGGGTTTACAAATGCAAGAGTGTACCAGAAAAATTATGCCACCAAATACTTTGGGTCGTCTTCCTTGTAAGCAGGAGGTGGAGGGCATCCTCTGTCTGTGCATTCTTCAAAACACATGCTTGTGAGAACAGATTTGAGTACATTTTCAGATGGGTTTAGAATTATGGGGAAGACTAGTAAAGAATCCTGCCCCAACCAATCCTCTGGTCTTGGGATAAAAGTCAACAATCCAGGTAGCAATTGTCTCTGATGAATAATTCTGTGTTGATTTTCTGCTCTCAGTGTGTGAACATCAGAGCCCTCCTGTGCTGACTCCAGGAAGATAATACTGAGAGCTACAGTCCAAAATTCAATCATGGACTTTGAACAGCCTATCTCACAACTGCCAGTTTTAAGAATAAGATAAACAGCATGAATATAGCTTCCACTCCTCTAAACACATAGATTAACACACTCTAGTCATAAGAAAATGCTATTCCAAAGACAATCCTCAAAGATGATATCCCGGCTATGCCAATCATTGGTGGACTCTGTAGGGTAAGTTTACACTTCCAAGACCTTATTTGAAGAAAGGCACACTCGTGTGAAAGAATTTTTCCACAGTCTATGCTTAAAAACAGGCCTAAAATATCACCATTATATAATCAGAAACAATAGTTTGTGATGTCTGTTTCTTTCCTTTTCTTGCTGAAAGAGAGGGAGCCCATCTCCCGTTCCTCCTGTGTGGTCTTGATGTTTCTTCCTAGGCACAGAAAGGGAATCATTTTGATTTCTTTCACAGCTGTTAAGTGGAGGTGACTATGCTGTCTTTATTGTCTCTACACTCTTAGAAGCCCTACAGGAGACTTTCATTATCTTTTCCCCCCTTAAGTGTTGCCTTTCCTGCTTTTCTCCTGTTTCATCTCGTCCTGCAAGAATCATCATTTTCATTCTATTAAGATATTTCTTTGAAAGAAGAAAGTAAGTATGTTCCTTTTCAAAACATCTCCTTCGAAGAGAAGAAAAGAGAACAAAAGAGAGGAAAGACATAAGCTGGGAAAGCTGCATCTCCCTGATCTGTAATTGTAGGCTAGAAAAAAAAGATGGGAAAACAGTGGATAGTGTGACACAGTTTAAGGATGGACCCCTGAAAATGTCTATTCAGAAATGCAGGAATTGATTATTTCCTTCAGTGTGTCAATTTCTTACCCCCAATTCTCATATTCCATCTCTTTCTCTTCATGCTCTGTCTGAAGTATTTGCTCTCATAACAAGAATAGAGTTTTTCAAACTCAAGAGCCTAATTAGGCACAAGGTTTTCCATCCTTTCACCAAGGCATTTCGAAGTTCTCCTCTTTTCTGCTCAATTTACAATGGAGCTATTTATAATAAAGAGGCCACAGTAGGACACTGCCCTCATTGGTCGTGCCAAAATGAGAACCTTCCACAGAAAATAGACATAAGTTCAAGTACTGCAGAATCTATTCTTTGTGTTTTTTGTCTAATGCAATAACAAGCAGACGCATACAGTATTGAGACTACACGAAGTCGATTGTGAAACATCCGAACAATATAATGAGCCTCCCATGTAGTCCTGGAACAGAAAGGCTGCTCACTTCAAAATTCTGACACCATTCTCTTAGGCTGCTTCTGCTTAGCTTCCGGGGAGGAGCAGAAACAGAAAGACAGATGTCAAAGATGCCTGGGAGAAAAGAAGCACATCCCTATGAGAAACAATGACAACACTTGTGCTGGACATCTCCCACAGTGTTTTCAAGCTAGATCTCCAATGCCTTAGTATGGATGAATTCACGTGCATAGCATAATTATCGGGCCTTCTCAACAGAAGTTGTGTGAGAGCCTGTCATGATTTGCACTACTGGCCTATCCCTGGGACCAAGGTAACAGGATGGACTTCACTTTGAGTAGCAGGAACAGGTTCTGCTTCTGGGAGGAAAGTCAGAATAGAAGTCACTAAAATTTGAAATGGACCTTGAGCCTCTCTTTTCTGCATCCTCCCCTCTGAGGTTTCTGGCGTTGGATGTCTCCTCACAAGCCCTTTATTTGTCCTCATTGTCCGAAATTTTCACACTTTTTGCTCAATTTGCAGTGGCATCTTGAGTGCTATTCTAACTTTTTGCTTTGTTTCATTTTAGTCTAGACTTTGTGTAGCTAACTTTAATTTTTCTTTTTCTTTCTTGCTTCCTTTATTGTTGTTAAGTCAAATCAAATGAAACTAGTGCTCCAATTAATATCCAAAAAAAAAAAAAAGCCTCCAATTCTCTACATAGCCAAGTTCAAGGCTCTTAAAATTGTGTGTTCAGCTTTTCAGGACTCCCCCTATCCATGTATCTTGTCTTTCTATAGCATTGCCTATGGCATTTTCTCAAAGTAATGTGGGTTTTATTTGGCTGGCAGAAGTAGGAGGATCACCATGAGTCCAAGGCCAGCCTAAGACTACACAGCGAATTCCAGGTTAGCCAAGGCTGCTAAAGCAAGACTCTGTCTCAAAAAAAAGGGGGGGGGAGAATTCTGTCAATACCTCTAAAATAAGGCTATGCATTGATGTGATGCCTCTGCTAAAACAAGGAAGAGCTGCTGTATGGTTAGAAGGTTCATGTAGACCACCTTGAGGATAGGAAAATCTTACGACCCAATGACTGTCTGTAGATGTTTCTTGCATGTGTTATGCCTCATGAGTATTATTTAAATTCAGTACAAATGTCCCCAATAGTGTACAGAGCATGCAAATTGCTAATACTTGGGTTACTTTATTCCAGTTGTTCTGTTATTTGAAAAATAATCACATCTTTTGCTTCATTAAACATGAAGCCTACAGCAAGTGTGAAGGTTTACAATCTGTTTTCCTATTAGCCAAAACAAAAGTGGAAACTTTATGATGTACAGTATAACAGAATACAGTCCTTGCCCTGTTTGATTGTAAAACCATAGCCAAGCATAACTGGGCTACCATGAAATCATAGTATATGTTTACATTATATTGAAGGCCAAGGGACACTTTTCAAACTTTCTCGTTCTGGCCTAAAACATGACAGGCTGTTGTAGTTAGCTTTCTAGTTGCTGCACAGAAAGAACCCAAACAAAAGCGGCTTGTGGAGGAATGGGTTTATTTGGCTTAGGACTCGAGGGGAGACTCCATCCTGGCAGGGAAAACGATGGCATGAGCAGAGGGCTGGACATCACCTCTGCCACAGCACTGGAAACAGCGGCAGGAAGGTGTGCCAAACTCTGGCAAGGGGAAGCTGGCTTATAACCCCCAAAAACCCGCCCCCAACAACACAGCTCCATCAACGTTGTAAAACCCAAACTGCCATCAGCAGAGGATTGATTATCCAGAACACATTCATTTGTTTGTGGGGGACATCTGGATCAAACCATGACATAGGCATTGACCAGAGGACTTTCCTTAGGGTCGATAACAAAGACTTATGCCAGCAGAAGTAGGAGAGAGAGAGAGAGAGAGAGAGAGAGAGAGAGAGAGAGAGAGAGAGAGAGAGAGAGAGAGAGAGAGAGAGAGAGAGAGCGCTAGTGGTGCTTTGTGTAATGCTAGTTACTGAAGGACTTCCTTTTTCCAAAAACTCCAAAGAGAATGAAACCTTTTAACACATATTCTGCCTTCCTCGTTTCTCATCAACCAGTTTGCATTATTACATAAGGTCCTTTCTTTCAGCATGGGCTCTGGTGAAGAGAGGTGGAATGGAAGAAAAGACTTGAGCAAACACTCTCTCTGATGTTCTGTGAAGGTCTGGTATGTGCCAGTGTCGTACTCAGGCACAGAGTAGGGACACCCAGTGTCTTTTATTTCATTTGACTCTAGGTTTTCTGACACCTCTTTCTCCTAACTCTTACTATGATATAGATTGGAGTCCACTCACTTCTCTTAGGGCACTTTTTTTTGTCTCACATGAATCCTTAGAGGTTGCCATGATCTTTATCTTGGAGTATATATCAATAATTATAGTCTATGTAAGCACGTTGAACTCCTCACTACCATGGAAACCAGAAAACAAAGAACATTCATGGTTACATTCTCATTTTATATAGCCTTTCAATGCGGAAAATCAAACTTACCCTATGAGTCATTATGCATATGAGTGTGTCTCTCCCTCCAGATTCTCACATTGGTGCTTGAGTCTTGTCTACATCATTTATAGAGTATTCATACATTCTAAGCATACATAATTGCAATGGTGGAAAATCCTTTACTTCTTCAGAGCAATTCTCTATTGGAGATATTCTAACTTTTACTTCTAGAACAACTGTAAACTACTTTCAAATTGTGAAGCATTTATAATTTTTTCTTTTTGACATTATTTTTCTTATAGTTAACCTGATTATTTTCCACTGAGTACTTCTCGTTTTATTATATTTTGTGTAATTTGTATAAAAATTCCTATAATTTTGCTTTCATTCTCTTATTTTTATGAATATTTGAAGTGATGAAATTTTTAAGTAGAATAAAATTTTAAGTTCTTACTGTATACATGTATGTACATGTTCACACATGTAAGCATCTGTATACATTGCTGTGATCTGAATAAAAGAGATTCACTATATGATAAAACATGTCAATGTGCCAAGGTGGTTACTTTAAAAATTATTTTCTTTTTTTCTTTCTTTCCTTCCTTCCTTCCTTCCTTCCTTCCTTCCTTCCTTCCTTCCTTCCTTCCTTCCTTCTTTCCTTTCTGGATAGAGAGATTGGACATACCATGGGTTCTTGCCACTGCAAGCAAACTGTAGACACATGAGCTACTTAGCTTATCTGGGTTAATGAGGGTAATGAGGAATCAAATCCAGGCTGACAGGCTTTGCAAGCGAGTATCTTTAAACACTGAAAATCTTCCTAGTCCTTGAGCTTGTTTAATTTTATTTTATTCATGTTATATTATTTTATAAAATTTTATACTCTTTAATGTCATTTTCCCTAATCCATTTCTGTGGGGGCTTCTTGGTGGGTTTATGTATGGTATTCTCTGTGGGGGCATGAAGGCTCAGTCTGTGGGAAGGGGGGGGGCATACCTCAGGGTATTCCTACCCTCTCTGTGGCTCTTACAATCTTCCCTCCCCTTCTTCCACAATGTTTTTTGAGCTATGGTAGACCTGTTAGCAGTTTGATTTGGTGTTCTCTATAACCTCTCGATATCTGATTTGATAAGTTTTGCTTGGCCATAGTGTCTGTCACCATCATTCTGGAGAGGTTGGTCAGGCAAGAAGTGAGAGAAGTACTCTGTGACTGCTTTCCCTGCAATTTCTCCTGGGACGCAGCAGATGTAGTAAAGGTGGAAAGTCTTGTGGTGGGCAGTGAGCTTTCTTGTCTTGTGCATTGGTGGATCTTGGATCATGTTTTCTTTGCCATCTGTAAAATAGAGCCGACTTTCCAACTAAAAGTGAAAACAGCTTGGATTAAAGCGACTATGCCTAGTTATTTGACAGATTTTTTGGTTGTATAATTACTCTTCTTATACAGAAGCAGTGGGGGCTTCTTTCTGAAGGCTATGAGTTTCCTGTCCTTAGGATTCTGACTTGATTTCCAGTATCAGATAGGACTTTTCTTCTGAGTGTTCCTCATGTTCATCCTGAGAATAGTTGATTACCCCTAAAGGTTGTGTGCCAATATTGCACAAGTGCGTGTTTCTTAATTTTCACAAAACAGCAAACATATGCTGATGCTGTTGTATATTATTCTTTAGTTCATTCGTGTTTTAAGGTAAGGTCTTGCACTAGCCTAGGCAGACTTGAAATTCAATTTGAATTCTCACGGTGGCCCTGAACTCCTGGCAACCCTCCATCTGCCTCCTGAGTGCTGGGATTAAAGGTGTGTACCACCATACCTGGGCATGCTGTGTATTCTTAATGCTAATATAAAACACTATATAATTTCTTTCCACCATTTTAATATAATTTTGAATTTGTTGCTTTATGATTACCACATTGCTGACTTTGTTTATTTTTCCTTTTTTCAGTCACTAAATCAAATGTTGAATACAGTAGGTCATTGTGGTAGTTTGAATGCATATATGTGCCCCCCCCCCATAGACTCAGGTAATTTTGATTAAACTTGTCACTTATGTCTCCTTCAGGAAGATCTCTGGTGGAGGGAATGTGTCACTGGAGTAGATCTTGAGTCCAGCAGTACTAGGTGTGTACAGAGCCAGTGTGAGCTCTGGGTGTCATATTTGCTAGTGTTAGTTCTCTCTCTCTCTCTCTCTCTCTCTCTCTCTCTCTCTCTCTCTCTCTCTCTGGATGCTGAAGTGATCCACCTTCTGCCATTGATGACAATTTCCCTGGATCCTGTAAACCTGAAATAAGCCTTACATTCCTATAGGCTGCTCTGTTCAGATGTTTCTCCCAGCAGCAGAAAGATAACTGCAACAGTCACCCTAACAGAAATGTTTTAAGTAAGAAGTAAAACTGTCTGCTGATGACATTCTCTCATATATAGAGAACCCTAAACACTTAAACAAAAACTATTCAAAGTAATGAATTCAGTATTATGGCAGAAGAAAATCAACCTGCAAATATCAGTAGAATTTCTATACATTATCATGATCTATTTGAGAAAAAAAAATATTTATAGATCTCATTCATAATTGCAACAAATGTAATATAACCAGGTGGAAATTTGGCAAAGAAACATTCTATAATGGAAGTCATAAGATAATTGTGGTAAAAGCTGAAGAAAACACAAATATACTGAAAATATCCTATGTTGATAATTATAAGAATTAATACTATAAAAGTGTTCTTATAACTCAAAGTAATCTCTACATATAGATTCAACAGAAGCTTTATCAAAATTCCAATGTAATTTTCTCATAAAAAATAAAAAAAATACTATGAAGTATGTACAGCACCACAAAAGATCACACTTAGTCAAGCAATACAGAACAAAAATCAAGCTAGAGTCATCTAAAGCAAATGCAATAAAATGCATGCTACTGATATAAAAGCAGATTTGCTGAGAACAGGAGCAGGCTAGAAATCCTGGGCATTAACCCATGCATATATTGGCAATTAGTTTTTGGCAAAGATACTACAGATAGAAAAGAAGAACAGTGTATCAGTGAATGGGCCTCTGCACAATCATTATCCATACTTAGAAGAATAAAATTAAACCCTTATTTTATACCACGCATAAAAAACAACCAAAAATAAATTTAAAAAAGACTTACAACTATAAGTCTAAAGGGAAAAATCATGTAGGAAATATCCTATGATATTACTCTGGACCAGACTCTAAGACAGCAAAAGTAAAAACAGGCAAATGAGATTTAATTAAGCTAAAATGCTTCTGCACAACCAAAGAAAATGTAAGGTGAGTTTACCTCCCAGAAATTTTGGAAAATATCTGAAAGGTATTAAATTTCAAAAGGGAGTCAAATGCACAATGTATAATGGCCTCAAGTAACTCAGTATTACCAAAACAACCTGATTAAAGAATCTTCAAAGGATGGAAACAGGTATTTCTCAGAGCAAACATATTAACAGTTACCAGCTCTTCAATGAAATGTCCCATCTCACCAACATTTGGGGAATGAAAATTAGCACCAAAATGAGATTTCATCCCACATTTTTAAGAATGACTTTTAATGAAAATGATGAAAGATAAGTGTTGGTAAAGAAACTGGAAAAAAAAGGCCAGGCATTGTGGCACACAACTTTAGACCTGGCACTCTGGAAGCAGAAGTAGGAGGATCACCATGAGTTCGAGGCCACCCTCAGATTACATAGTAACCTCCAGGCCAGATGCAGCAAGTGCATTATCTACTGAGCTATCTTTCCAGCCATTATGTTGGTAATTTCTTAGAAATTTAAATATGACTTTACCAGCTGTGCCATTTCTAAGGATTTAACTGAGTGAAGTGAACACTTTTTTAAAATGTAAAAATCAAATGCAAATATTTATTTCAGTTTTATTAATAACTTTGAGAAGCACAATACCTCAAACTTAATTAATAGGTAAATGAATAAGCATTTTAAATGGTTTAGTACTCAACAAAAGTCAGGAACAATCTAGTGATGCATACAAACAAGTGGACAAGTATTGAGTATATTATGATGAGAAAGAAGCCTCACCCAAGTGTTCTGTACTGCTGGATTTTGTTCATGACACCCAGAAAATACTGAAGTATAATCACAAAAATGACTCAGTTATGTTCAGAGACTGGGTGTGAAGGTCAGGTCTTCAGGGAACACCCCCCCTTGAGTGGGAGGTGTCTACTTAGAGCTACAACCTAGGTGTTAAAACTGATTGGTCAAATATGAACCAATCAGCTGTCTCTCTAACTCACCTGGGAAGAACTTAAATTCTCTTCCCTAGAGGAAGTGAGCTCTCTCTCTTTCTTCTTCCGTGTGGCAATGGAGTACAGGGGACTGCTGACCTAGGCCTCAGTGAGGTAAGGCCTATCCCTACCTCAGCTAATGACTGGGGTGGGGGGCAGGCTCCAGACTTTTTCCCTCATGAACCTCTCCTTCTCATGGTGGGGGCTTTCTGTTATCTTTTCTTGGGCTGTTTGTTTTACTAAATACTATAAGTTTTATTAACTCTCTGACACGTGTTCTCCCCACACTGGTGGCTGGAGAACCCTGTAACTTCCCACATGGTGACTGGAAAATTCCCCATCCAACTCCCCTTTTCCTAATTTACTAAATTAGAATAAATGTGTAATTAAAATTTAATTCTGTCCCTGTGTACAATTCTTTGGCATTAGAGGACAAGAACTCAGAGTAGGAGGAGGGAAAAAGGAGGATTCCAAAACTCTCTCTCTCTCTCTCTCTCCCCGTGTTGCTTTTTATATTAATTATCAATAACCCATATCATGGGGTGAGAAGAATCCCTGAAAAAGGGAAATGAGGTATTTCTTGAGTTAATGAATTTTTCTATATTTTAATGTTTGTAGTGAATACACCAATGTATGCATTTGAATACATCAATAGCTATAGCAGAAAAGGCATGCAACTCAGAGCTATGATGAAACCATTTCCTCCAAGGAGTAATGGCTGTTACCAAACATCCGGAACATCCTGTCGAGCATGTGATGGGAATGCCAAGTAGTTCAGCCACTGTGGAGAATAGTATGGAGGTTCTTCCACTTAACTGGAAAGGGAACTGCTACATGAGTCATCAACCGCACTCAGGGATGTTATCCACAGGACACCAGCTTGCCAGAGTGAGGCCTGTGTGTGAACACTCCCTGGGTGCTCACCAAAACATGGAGATGGAATGGCTATGGAACGTGATCTATCTACTTATCTATACGGTAAGCATCTAGTAGAGCATTCGTGATCACAAAGGAAAATGAAGCCCTGTCATTTTCAGATCAAATGGATGCAAACCAGAGAACATCATGTTGCTTCTTTCTTTCATTTTTTAAAAAATATTACTTATTTATTTATTCGCAAGGAGACAGAGACAGACAGACGGACAGACAGAGAATGGGGACATCAGGGCCTCTTGCTGCTGCAAACAAACTCCAGATGCACGCACCACTTTGTGCATCTAGCTTTATGTGGGTTCTAGAATTGAACTCAAGACATCAATTTTGTAAATGCATGCCTTAAACTACTAAGCCATTTTCCAGGCCACCAAATAAATTATGTAAAATTGATTTTTAAAAGATCTGTCCAAATCACATAATTTGAAGTTCCAAACACATCATGATGATTAAAAACTACATAGAATTTTGGAGAGGGAGAGAATTGTGAACTAACTCATCAGTAAATTGCATTCAATCTTGATATTGAAAGTGTTCAGAATGATTAGGGGAACCATTTGATCAAAATTATGGTCACTTCCTGTCTGAGACTTTTGGATTTTTTTTTTTTTTTTGCCAAGTGAGTTGGAAAAGGTGACCAGGTATAATGAAAAGTGTAAGGCTTTAAATCTCTGATTAATTAACAAGTTATAGGAGCTTAGATAAGTTAATCAAAATACTTCATTCTTCAGTTTAGCATTCAAATTAGAGATAGAATGATTCTTGTTCTCGAGATACAATATAATTCCAACTGACATTTAATTAGGCTCCCAATTATACATTTCTCTGGAATTTTCTGGCCGAGGAACCAAGTATAAGTTATTCAGCATTTCTGGCTCTCAAAACAGTGACAGGGTGTGGACACAATGAAATAAGTATGTGATTATTGCCTGCCTAACTTCTTTGTGTTTATTTATTTTAATAGTTTTTATTTAGTGTTTATTTATTTATTTATTTATTTGAAAGAGAGAGAGAGAGAGAGAGAGAGAGAGAGAGAATGTGAGAGAGGAAATATGTGCCTGCCAGGGCCTCTATCCACTATAAATGAACTCCAGATGCATGTGCCACTCTGTGTATCTGGACTTATGTAGACACTGGAGAATTGAACCCTTTGCTGCCAGGCTCTGTTAGGAAGTATCTTCAGCAAGTATCTAGGCTATCTCCCTAGCCACATTCTTTGTGCTTATTTTTAATCAGATCAGAGTTTAAACTAAATGATTATAGTTCAGGCACAGGAACTGAGTACTCAAAGTGAATAAAGCAAGGGGAAATTTAGTGAGTTAAAAAGAAAAACTGAAAATGGTTGGACATGGATGATGGGCAGGTGAAGAAGGAGCATGTTGGGAAGAGAGAGACACTCACTAAACTACAAGGAGGTGCTGTGGTCTGACATTGTCCCCTTTTACCTAACTCCTTGTCTTTAAGATCACAATGCAGACATGTTGATTGATGTGATGAATATTTGGGAGGCAGAATTTATACATTTCCCTGACAAGTTAGATGGGAATTAGGGAGAAGAAAGAATTTACATTCAAAATGTTCATAGTCCCAGCCTATACCAAGGAAATGAAAGATGGGAAGATGTGTGAAGAAATCAAAAGATGTAAGTTTTATATCAGATATAAAAAGTTGATTCTAGAAAGGGACTTAAAATAGATACTTGATACCTGACAAAATAATAAGAGCTAGCTAAAAAAAAATGAATGTATATTATATAACTGACACCGTGTCAAGTTAAACATAATTTTATAGATGAAGAAGAGAAAACTCTTGGCCTATAGGTGACGTTTTCAAGGCTCACAGCTCTGAACAGTTTCTGACACAGGGAGTCTGAAATACAAGGTAAATGCAACTTGAAGAGTTGTTACAAACGTAAGGAAGAAGATCATAGGAAAGCACTGTATTAAAATAGTTTGAATAATTTCCTTTAGTTTTAGTGATTAAGAAATCAAGCAGAATGTATTCAATTTTTTATTTTTGACAACTTTCATACATGTACATAACATATTTTAATCATAATCCACTCATTATTTCTTCTTATCCCCTCCCCATCATCTTCCATTGAACCCCTTTTAAAAGGAAATATCATTTTGCTTTTAAAAAATATTTCATTTATTTATTTATAAACATACAGCGAGAGAGAGACAGAGACAGAGAGACAGAGAGCCAATGGGCATTGTGATAATTTAGGCAAGTTCCATGGTCCCCCCTCCCTTTGAATGGGAGGTGTCTCTAGCCAGAGCTCAGGTCTCTCTGACTTATCTGGGGGAACTTTTAAAAAGCTTCCCTAGAACAAAGGCTGGTCTTCTTTTCTACATGATGTCCTAGAAGGAGGACTTCCTTTTCCAGGTAAGGCCCCTCACCCAGCCTAGGGGGGAGGGGCTCAGGATTCTTCTCCACATAAACCTTTCCCTGTCATGATGGGGGCCCTCTGATACCACTTCTTCTGCTTGTTTGGATGAGCAGCATAGATTTATTAAAATCTCTCCCTTATATTCTCCCCACACTGGTGGCTGGAGAACTCTGAAACTCCCCATGTTTCCTTAAATAATAAAGTCTCCCAATATACCTTAATATTGTTGTCTATGATTTTAGTTCTTTAACTTTATAGACAAGAATTTGGGTACTCCTTAAATTTTGGGGTGCATTGTAATTTTGCTGGGCATTATCTAAATTCTAATCCTCAGCTCACCCTGTTACAGGCATGAACCTCTTGCCACTGCAAATGAACTCCAAATGCATGTGCCACTTTGTCCATCTGGCTTTAAGTGGATACTGGGAAATTGAACAGTCTTGTAGGCTTTGCAAACAAATGACTTTAACCTATGAGCCATCTCCCCAGCCCAAAAGCAAATATTCAATTAACATACAAACAATGAATTAGGTTCCATTTTATTGTATTTTAAACTATTTTTGTTGTTTGTTTTCTCTTTCTTCTCATGTCCTCTCCACCTCCTTTACCTTGGGTCTTCAGCCAACCATGGTTCCTTTCCAATTTGATATTACATGTTTCCTTTTGTCCTCTCTCTGCTTTTCTCGTCACCTCTTGTTCCTCTCTCATAGTCTCCTACCTTGATTCATCTCTTATTTATCATATATACAAAATTAAAAATTAGAATCACATATGAGAGAAAACACGTGATAATCTCACTGAATGTATGGTGTTCCAATTCCATCCACTGCAAATTTGCAAATTTAATTTCTATTTACAGGTAAATAAAAATTCCATTGTATATGTATTTCCTGTTTTTATTATCCATTTCTCAGTTGATGAACATAATGTTTGATTGCATTGTGTTGCGGTCAGTTTTCTAGTTGTTGCGCAGAAAGAACCCCAGCAAAAGCAGCTTGTGGAGGAAAGGGTTTATTAGGCTTACAGACTCAAGGGAAGACTCCATCCTGGCAGGGAAAACGATGGCATGAGCAGAGGGCTGGACATCACCTCTGCCACAGCACTGCAAACAGTGGCAGGAAGGTGTGCCAAATGCTGGCAAGGGGAAGCTGGCTTATAACCCCCAAAAACCCGCCCCCAACAACACAGCTCCATCAAGGTTGTAAAATCCAAACTGCCATCATCTGAGGATCAATCATTCAGAACACATTCATTTGTTTGTGGGGACACCTGGATCAAACCATGACACACTGTCTAGCTACTGTGAGTAAAACAGCAATGAACATGTTTGTGAAAATATCTTTGTGGTAAATTATTGAGTTCTTTGGGTATATGTCATAGCGGGATCATTTGGTAGGTGAAATTTTAGGGTTTTTTTTTTTTTGAATCTTTCTCAGTGATTTCCAGAGTGAGTGCATTAATTTACATTCTCATGATCTTGAGGAGAGGAAACCCATATACAAAGCAGGAGGCCAAGTCAAGTTACGGACAGTGAAATTATGGAGCCAGGATGATGGCAGTTAGGACCATACTGAAGATGGAAGACTCCTACACATGAGAATCTATAGGGGAAGTAAAACTTCTGCTAAATAAGTAGGCATTCTTATTTAACAATAGTGACAATAGCACAAACCACATGGACCTGTGAACCATCTACTGTCATTGTTTGTCTTACGCAGCTGATTGTGTGCTATTCAGAGATCATGCGACATCAATTTCTTTGTCCCTTCTATCCACAGAGGAGTTTCACCAAACATTTATCTGTCTACCATGGTGTAATAATCCAAATCAGATTGAGGGTCAGGGTTGCTCTTATTTCTCTCATCTAGAACCTAATTTCAGCAGATTGTCTGCAAGGCTATCAGTAGTATTTCATAGACTGCTTCTCATTCTACCTCAATCACTTTTGTTCTTTCTCAACTTGCTAACATGTTCTGACCAGTGGAACATGAGAAATCTTTAATACTGGAGGAAAGACATACAGGGTCAGAAAAAATGTTTTTACTCTAAACAAATGTGATCAATGAGCTGGTCCTACTAATTGATAGATGGGGATGTAAATTGACTATTTCACTCACTGGAAAGATTCCTCAATTCCTATGACTCCATCTCTAATCCAAATGTACAAGTGTATTTGACGTTAGATAAATTATGATTTCTTCCTGTGTGTGATGAGAAACACAGTTGCATACAATGAGTGACTTCAACACCCCACGCTCACTGATGAACAGACACCCCACTCTCACCAACAGACACCCCACCCTCACTAATGAACAGATCATTCTGACAAAGAAGAAAAGGAGAAAGACCAGAGTTAAATGACATCATAGATAACATGAACTTAACATACATCTCTTTTACCTTTTTCTAGATAAATATTCTAGCTAGAATTACTAGGCATAAGTATTATTAGTCTTAAGATTTCTAGATAGGATTACTTGGCAAGTAATCCTACTTGCAAGTATGTACACTTCTGAGTACACATTCTTCTTAGCAACTCATGGAACATTCTACAAAATAGATCATATAATATGACACAAAGCGTATTTTAAGACATATAGAAAAATTCAAGTAATTTCTTATAGTCTATAAAACCATAATGTGGTAAAACTATAGGGTATCCATAACCCCTACCCCATGGACTGATCCAGACTACCGACGGAGAAGGATATCCAGCTGATTGGGGACAGGGAAGAGGAAAATTGGGGAAATGGGGATACCAACTCACTATTTGCTCATTCAATGTATTTAATTATGGATAATAATAATAATAATATTAAAAGAAACTATTCCATCAAGTCCCACCTGGTGAACTTGTCAGTGGTAATAGGACATGAGCTGGAGACAAGGTACATGAGGCTTCCTATATCAGCCTGAAGAGACCTAGACTCAAGAGAAACCACAGGGAAAAAATCAGGACCAGTTCATATGAAGCAGAGTTGGAGCTTATTAGTGGATTTTTAACATAGGTTTAAGCATAATAGTTAATAGAAAGAAATGTTGAAAGGCCATCAACCCCAACACACACCATTCCTGCCACTTCCAAACATCTTCCAGCTCATCAGAGATGAGGTCATACCTCACTGACCTTGACCCCCCACCCAAATGTAGCCTCTGAAATTTGAAGAATAATACTCCATACAGTAGATCAGAGGTCACACTCCCACCAGCCCCAACATACTAGTCCACACATATCCAGCAGAGCATCCAGTTGATGCGGTCAGAGGCCATGCCCCTGCCAGCCCCAATACTCCTCATTGCCTAAAAAATGCACAGACTGGCTACTCACATGTGAGGTAAGAGGCCATAAGATCACAAACCCATGGCATCCCCTCTTTCCACAAACCACACAGAGGCAAACATCATCACTGATGAGCATAGCACCTCTCCATCTTAACCTCCCACACTGCCAAACCATGAGACAGCCTGGTCATTCAGTCATAGGCTTCACCCCACTGACCCTCAACACCTCCCCATGTTCCACCAAACCACATGGACTTCCTACTCATGGGGCCAAAGGATGTGCCCCACCACCCCAACAGTCTCTCCAAACCAAAGGAGCATCTGTTCTCATGGTCACGGTCTTTGTGCACCCTAGCTGAGCTGGGATCACACTAGCTAGGCCAATCACAAATCAGCACTGAGTGTCCCCAGGTGGACCTTCAAGTGTCACTGAGCTAATCCAAGACCAGTGAAGGTGAGATAACACCAAACATAGACCCAAATGCCCACTCATCCTGGGTGGAAACTCATACCAAAGGATTCAGCCTATTCACTAATTCCAGATATACAATGGAAAACCACAAATAACATGAACAAGCACAGGACAGTAGGATGCCTCCAAAAATTACCTATGCCATAGTAACAGGATCTAATGAAAGTTGCTTAGATAAAACTCCAGACAAAGAATTCTAAAGAACAATAATAAATATGTTCAAAAAGCCAAAAAAGATGGCCCACAGAGGAGGATATCCAGCTGACTGGGGATGGGGAAGGGGGGCAATGAGGAATTGGGGATAACAACTCATTGTTGGCCCACTAAACGATGTAACTCATTATGGACAATAAAAAAATAAAAAATAAATAAAAAGGAACTATTTATTTTAAAAAAGCCAAACTTGAATAAAGACGGAAATGAAAATTTCAGCCTATCAAATTAAAAGCTCATTTGAAAGCCTCACCAATAGAATGGATCACTTCAGCTTGAAGACTCAGTGAAGAGATTGGGACATTCAGACAAAGAAAGTAATAAATCTAATTCTAGTGCCAGGGAAGCTAAGGTGGGATTGTCATGAGTTTGAGGCCAGCTTGGGCTACAGAGTGAGTTCCAGGTCAGGCTAGAGTAAGAGTGCCTTAAAAATAGAAAGATAGGGAGGGAGGGAGGGAGGGAGATAGGGAGAAAATAAAGGGCAAGAAAAACACACAGCTGACTCTGAAAGAGAGACAAGAAAAAAATTGGGCCTACTGATAATTATGATAATATGTGAAAACAGTAAGTTTCAGCATTGAGAAGAAATTACCTTTGAGGAAAAATAGGTAACTCCAAATCCATGTTAAAATTTAAGTTATGACAAAAGTAGATTTTCAAATAATAGAAAAATGGTAAACATAGATAATTCAATAAAGTATACTTTGTGTGTGTGTGCGTGTGTGTGTGTGTGTGTGTGTGTGTGTGTGTGTGTGTGTGTGTGTATGTTTATGCATGTGTGTCCAATTTCAGGTATTGTTCCTCAACTGTCATTCACCTTTTTATTGAAAGAAGTACTCTTATGTACTTGGAACTTGTAGGTACCAGTGCCAAGTAGGCACACTGGGCAGCCAGTGAGCCCCAGGGATCTGCCTGACTTTGCCTCCCAGCACTGATACAAGCATGCCACTACTCCCAGCATTCTTTGTATTAATGTGAGTTCTGGGGAATCTCAGGTCATCATGATTTCAAGTCAAATCCATTATCAACTGAGTTTTCTCCTCAGCCCTTCAACAGAGTATTTTCTAAATTTGATTTATCTGTGTGTGTGTGTGTGTGTGTGTGTGTGTGTGTGTGTGTGTGCATATATGGGCCAGCCAGGGTCTCTTGCTGCTGCAGCTAATGAAGGTGAGACACTTGCATTATTTCTTGAGTCTGACTTAGGTTTGTAAATGGGAAATTGAACTCAGGTTAGCAGGCCATTAAAGGCACTGGTTTCTGTCTTGCATGTCATGCAGAGCTGATGGGACCTGATACAGTCTAAATGCCTGGGGTTCAAGAGAGCTGGGCAGCAAGCTGCTTCCAGGGGCCCAAAGCAGCAGATGGAGACAAGGTTGTAAAATACCTGAGGAGTGGGGGAAGCAGAGTGGAGTAGCTCGAGAAATGCTTCAATGTGACACAGCTGATCGTAGAGAAGGAGAGGAGAGTAGATGTAATGACCCGAGATGCAGCAGTAAAGGCTTCCAGAGTGAAGTTCAGCATGTAGGAGCTGTAGCCCAGTGGCGTTGAGTTAGGCTGGCAAGCTTGAGGTTTTAGGTTTGAGGAAGAGGAGAGATGTTTTGAGGGATGACTTATTGTTATATAACTTCAAGTATCTGGACAAATTATATATATATATATATATATAAATATATATATAATATATATATATATAATATATATATATATTATATATATATATATATATATATATATATATATATATATATATATATAAAATTTTAAATCTTATGTATGTTTCTCCTTCCTCCTGGTCATCCTCTTAATATACATTACTAAACCCTATCTTAGAGCAGAGGAGAGGAGAGAAGCTTCAACGTGACAAGGCTGAACAGAGTAGGAGAGCAGAGCAGATGGAATGATTTGAGAAGTAGTGAATTCTTCCAGAGTGAAGATCGACAAGTAGGAGCTGTATTCCAGCGAGTTAGGTAGGCAAGCCTGTGGGTGCAGGTTCAAGGGGTTGGGGAAGGGAGTGTGAGAATAAAAGCATAACATGGTCTTAACATCAGCACAGCCATTTTAAAATAAACGATAAGACAGAAAATAGTTTATATTAGGTTAGAGTGTCGCCCTGGGCAACGAGCAGGGCAACCCAAGTGCAGAAATAATTGATAAGCCATGTTTTGGGAAATTGCTTGTGTTCTGAAAAGGTATTTTGACTCATGTATGTTGTTTGGAGACTTTGAAACTACATGAATGCCACATACTCACTTTTGAATTTTGCCCTTGTGCCCATTTCTTTAGCTTGCACAGCACTGTATGAGGTCAAGATGTGTGGCATCAACTCATCACCTAGAGCCAAAATATATTCTTTATGTACTTGCTAAGCAATATTTAAATGTTAACCAATCATGTAACTGCCAAGTTGGAAACCCCTTATCCCTCCTTAAATCCATAAAAAAAAAAAAAACCTGCTAATTCTGGGCTCAGGGCTCTTCTCCCCAATCCATTTCATAGGTAAAGATAAAGAGTCCTGGCTTGAGCTAGCAATAAAGACCCTAATGTGATTGCATCATTTGGACTCTTGTGTGGTCTTTGGGGACCCCAAAATACAGGGAGCGGAGGAGAGGAGATTAGTGGGCCAGATGATTAAAAGACAGGTGGGGATCAGGTGGGTCAGGTGACTAGAAGTCAGGTGGGAGTCACTTATTTGACTAACAAAAGAATTTTCTCAGTTTTAGGAAAGGCCTATTCATTCCAAGATTAGTAGTTTCAGGCTCATGAACCCTTTTACTCACCTCCTCTTAGGGAATTATGAGAAGGGGTATTGCAACCACATCTATTCTACACCCAAACTACTTAACTTCCTCCCATTTAGCTCTATGTCTTAAAGGTTCCTTCATCTCCCAATTCATCGTAGGGTAATAACCAAGCCTTTAACATATAGACCTTGGGTGATATTTAAAACTCAAACCATAAGAATAATACTATACAAGAAACAGAAATCATGTAAAAATAATTTGTCTGTGACTAAATCTCAGCAGAGTTTTGGTCTCCATAGTGTTTTTAAGGTGCTGCCTTGACAGATAAATGCCTGACTTTACAAGTTTGTTTGAAGTGTGTGAAAAAGCACATGTAATCAAGCTGACACACTGAAACACTTTGACATCCATTGCTTTCACTCCTTTAAGCCAAGTCTATTTGTTATATGCTGATAGTAGTTGACAACATGTGTGAATATATTATTGGGAGGATTAGCCTACAAGGTGACATAGCCTTGACCCAAAATTTCTCTGGGAACAAGAATTCCACTTGAATGCATGAATTACTATTTTTCTCAGCCTTAGGAGTGAATGTGTTGACATGTGTATGCTTGCTCACACAGTTAACATTTACTGAGCTCTAGCCATTAAGGTCTCACTTATAAAGATGAATTAAGACATCTTTAATCCCTCAAGGTATTCAGTGTCTAGTACCCAGGCAGACTTGTAAATCATGTGATAATGGAATGGAGCACATGTCATGATAGATCTCTAAACAAGGGCTTTGCAGATGTAATGGAAGACTCACAGAAGAGAAAATATTGAGGGCAATACCCCAGAGACACCTCAGGGTAATCAGAAAGGGAGGACAAGCCATTCCAGCAAGAAATGGGTGAATAGAAGCTGGTGCCTAAGATCCCTTTGTAGTGCCTAATCTCATGATATTCCTGTACTTGTGTGGTCCCAAGCTATACAAAATAAACCAGAATCGGCTTAGTTATAGCTTCAAATAGTTCCCTCATAGGGTCTCCTTGCAGGTACTTGGACCCTTTCTCACATGGCTTAGCCTCAGTGGTTCTCAGGCACTGTGGTGCAATACTCCATGACCTCCTCTTGCGTCTTCATCTTCCAAAACAAGCACTGTATGGCCAATGTTACCAAATTCTGCTGTCAGACGAGGTTGAAGCCATGGACCATAGTTGCAGCAGTTTATGTATGCTAACCTTGGAAAGCAGGAACCTTTATCAACATTCTTTCTTTTTGCCTTTTACTTTCTAAAGAATACTTATTCTTCTTACCAGGAACCCTTGATGGGTTTGGTCTTGCCCTTGGGGCATTCTTCTTAATTGTCTCAGTGCAGAGCATTTGTTCTCCTCCTCCTCCCTCTCCTCCCCTTTCTCCTCCTCCTCCATCTTTTTTTTATTATGTAGACCATTTTTATGGACAAAACATGTGTTGGTACCATTCCCTTCTTTCCAGTCACCATTCCACTGAGAGCCCTCAGTGGGGTTACTGGTATTCACTATGGGATTTTTGGTTATGAGTTGTGAGAACAGTAGTAAGTCATTTTTTTGTGGGTGGGGAACAATGCCTCTGGATACTCCTTCCTACCCTGTGGCTCTTACATTTTTTTTATTGTCCATAATGAGTTACATTGTTTAGTGGGCCAATAATGAGTTGTTATCCCCAATTCCTTATTGACCCCCCATCCCCAGTCAGCTGGATATCCTCCTCTGTGGGTTGTCTGGATCAGTCTTTGTGGTTGGGGACCATGGATAGCCTAGTATTCAGCAGGGTTCTCCTGACCCAAGTGTGTTGTTACAATTTTTGAGG
This sequence comes from Zapus hudsonius, assembly GCA_004024765.1. Taxonomy (NCBI): domain Eukaryota; kingdom Metazoa; phylum Chordata; class Mammalia; order Rodentia; family Dipodidae; genus Zapus; species Zapus hudsonius. Next base: position 20,991 of record PVHP010010906.1, on the reverse strand, counting down.
TGCCTCTCCTGCAGTGTTCCCTGAGTCTTGGGTGTGTTAAAAATCTACTTCAGCGTGAAGCTCTCATCATCTTCTGGAGTTCTACTTGGACACGTTTTGAGTCTCCTCAGTGTCTGTCACCATCAATCATCCTGGTGCAAGTTGTCAGGTTTGCCTTGAGAGCAGCCCTCCTGCTTAACTGGCCAATTCCTCTGTGGTGTCACCTGGACCCTGGGCAGTGTGTGAGAGGTGGCTCATCTCATGATAGGAAGTCAGCTATCCTTTCTTTTCATATTGATACATTTTTGTTATCTCTGGTTTTCTCTGCCTTCTGTGAAACAGATGCTACAATGGAAAGGAGAGTTGAGAATAGCATAGGTTGAAGAGGGCAAGCATAGTTAATAAAGAGAGGTTTTTATGGGCATAGCCTCTCTTTTGACCAAAGACTAGTGAGAGCTTCTCACTGGAGTCCATGACCCTTGTCCCCATTGTATTTTGTCTTATTTTTAATGGTGATATTCTCTTTTTTAAAATTATTGATATCTTTATTATCTAAAGTTAGATACATTTATTGAGCAAATATTGTATTGGTATCCCATTTCCCTACTCCCTGTCCCCAATCCACTGGATATTCTCCTCAGTGGGCAGCATACTGGATCAATCTATGGGCTAGGAGGTTACAGATAGCACAGGAGTCAGCCAGGTCCCCCCACCACCACCACTATGTGTGTTGTTGCTGAGGAAGAAAACCTCTCTGGATATTCTCCCTCACCCTATGGTGCCCTTTCTTCCACTAAGTTCCCTGATTCATGATGGGTGAGTTTTAAGTCTGCTTTGTTGTTGAGATCCTAAGGGTCTCTTACTTCTGCTTTGCGTTGTGTTGGTAATCAGTGTCTGTCTCACTGACTCATCTGGGTTTACTGATTGTCTGTGGTTATAGGTCTCTTGCTTATCCCATCACTCTCTCAAAGGTTTCATTTGGGGCTTTAACTGTTTCATCCATACAGGTTATAGTTTCTGTCCCTAGGGCTTCAAATTTGGTTATATTTGTTTCCCAGCCCAGCTTTGTTTTTCATATTTTTCTGCTCTCTTGATCATGGCAACTAAGAGCTTCCCTTTACTCCAGAAACAATGTTTTCCTTCCTTGAAATTTCCTCTATCATACACATTAGTCCATTATTTTTAAAGCCAATATTGCTCAAACTCTCAGGACATGGGCAGAATACTAGAATAGCACATGATCTGCCTCTAACTTGGTCTTCATAGAATCTTTCTTCTGCTCTGAAACCTCATTATGAACTGCATCATCACAGTCCTCATTTCTCTCAGCCGTCTGGTTTTCCAAACTCCCACAAAAATGGCCCATTAAGCTTTACATATAAGATGGTATGAGTTTTCTGGATCAATGTTTCAAATCTTTCTACATTTATTCTCCAAACTAGTTCTAAAAATTTTAGAACTAGGTAGTAAGTTTCATTGTAGCAATGAGTCAATTTTTGGTACCAATTTTATCTATCAGTTACATTCTTAATGCCTGGAAAGAATACCAGAACACAATTGGTTTAGGGGAGGGTGGTTTATTTTAGCTCAGAGCTCCAAGTTATAGTCTGCTCTGGTGGGGAAGGTATGATGTCAAGAGCAAGAGGCAGGTGGTCAGACTCCTCACAGTGAGGAAGCCAAGAACAATGAGTGCTGAATGGTCAACTGTTTTTTTTTTTGTTGTTGTTGTTGTTCCTCTTATACTATCCATGAACCCAGCACATGGGATGGTGTCTTACTTCAATTACTAGAAAATTTATCAGGATGAACAGGACCAGAAGTTTGTATTCATGATGGTTCTAAATCTTGTCAATCTGAGAACCAGAAGCCAACCATCTTTCCAACCTTTTTATAAAGGTAATATATCTGATTAAGTCTTACTTAATAGAGATTTTATTTTATTATTACATTTTATTTGCTTTATGACTTCTGATGCTGTTTTAAGAAACTTTAATATTTATATATGTGTTTGCAATTCTTGCTTTTATATTACATTTCCTGAGAAGTTATATTGGAGGTGTATCTCAATAGGGCCCTTGTATCATGAGAAGCCTGAGCAGTATAGAGACATTGCACAATATGAGGCATCACCCTGAGAAGCTGAAGTCAAGAGCATATTCCAATCCACATTATCATTTTTTAAATTTTTTACTCTTTTGTACATGTTTATACTGTATTTTATGCATACATACCTCCCAATTCACTCTCTTATCCTTCTCCTATTCCTGCCAAAACTCTTTATCATTTATTAAGGATTATTTTATTTCTAACTCCAGCCTGTATAAACTGAGAGAAATATTGGTATTGGCTGGTCATGCTTCATTCTTCCAACCCTGGGTCACATACTATGGATAGTAAAATATGATACTATAATTTACTGCATTAAATTCCAATCTTTTCTACATAGGTAGAGGGCATTGTGGGTATTTTTCTCAACTAAAATTAATGAAATTATAATAAAGAAGCTATTGTCTGAAAGAACAAGAAGTGACAGACATGGAGGAGTTCACTCCAAAAAGAATAGCAGAGACTACACATGTTCCAGCAGGTGTGAGTTAGGAGGATGTGCGGAGTACAGACATTTATTTAATTTTTAGCACAAAAATTCTTTAGCTTCTTTACCTTGTAATGAATTAGATGTGTTCATTTGACTTACACTTTGCCAATACCACGTGAATTTTTATTTATGTAATTACTTTATAATAGTGAAAATATTTTTCTTATAAGAAAAATATTGGTATATTATAAAAATTGAGTTTATTTTCAGTTTTATAGTTCAGATGGTATAGTAGACAGCTTCATGTTGCTGGGATAAACATTCAACCAAACACAGTTTTATGGGAGGAAGGGATTTATTTTAAGCCTACAGATCCAGGGGAAATTCCGTCAATGGCAGAAGAAGCTGGTGCCCATTCACAAATCCAAGCAAAGAGAGAAAAAACAGCAGCAGCTAGCAGTCACCACAAAGCAGCAGGCAGGGACCCTGCCAGAACTCAGCCTCTCTCTATACCTTTGGACTGAAATTCAGATCGGCCCCCTGTGACACTCTCCTGTCCCAGGATTCTGTCTGACAGGGGCTGAAGCTGCAAACTCAGTTTTAATAAAACACCTGAGTCAGCAGCCATGCATTCAAACAACCACAGATAAGTTTGTGTGAAGAAAAATCATATTCTTTCAGACAGTTACTCTGTGACTGTGAATCATGTCAGTGACCATTGTATCAAAATACTTAGTAAAGGAATTCAGTATACAGTTATAGCATTAACTCCTCAGTTTATTTATTCATTTATTAAATATTTAACAAAAGAGTCATTCCCTAGACCAGATAGATAAATGATTGATTGATTGCTACACAGATGGAAGTGATAGAAGAAAGAAGGAAAGAATTAAAGAAGAAAGCAATGAAGAGTGAAGGGTGAATGGGAAATGACATTTAATCATATCAGTTTTGACTTTTCACAAAAAAAAAAACATACAAGTAAGACATTTCCCAGCAATTACCTCAAAATCCATAAAAAGAAAAAGACATAAAAAGAGAACGAGAATGCCTTTTCTTTTTACAATGTCTTTAATCATATCATTTTTACAAAAAAGTAATCCAGCTATGTTCTGAAACAAAACACAGAAAAACAACCTTTGCCTAAATCACTTCTACAATAGTGGGCAGAATAAGTATAATCACAAAGAATGTCCATATTTGTGATCATGGCATTCTTCAGAAGATGTGCCTGGTGTCATCAGAACAAGGAGGTTCTCTGATAACACATCTGGGTCCCAATGGGTTCCCCGTAGATACACATGATGTGGAACTCTCTGGGCATTCTACCATCGGCAAGCCTGGAATAACTAAGTAGCAGATGTGGACATGGTGGCTTCTAAAAGATGTGAGATGGTGGGTGTACAGTGGCCTTCTGGGAAAGAGGAAAGAAAGTGCTGTGGGAATAGGATGGGGTACTAACTTCATGAAGGTTCTTCAGGAAAATCGGTATACTTCCAAGTTGCATGGATTGGCCTAACTGCTATTAATTTATTTATTAAATATTTTACATATATAGGTGCAGAGTCATAATATTTTTAAATATATCATTTATTTATATTTATTTCAGAGAGAGAGAAAGAAAGAGAGAGAGAGAGAGAACACCAGGGCCCCTAGCCACTGCAAACAAAACTCTTTAAGCATGTGCCACCCTGTGTATCTGGCTTTATGTGGGTACTGGAAAATCAAACCCATTATCTTAGGCTTTGTAGGCAAGTGCCCTAAATGATGAGCAATCTATTCAGCCACTGGCCTGCCTATTAAAAATCAGGACCATAAGATAAATATTATTTTTAATGATTTCCCCTTGCGAAGATGAAACTGACAGTTTTCTCTATTCTTTTTTTCTACACATTTATGAGTAACAGAGACCTTCATTATCACTACATTGTATATAGTGACTTAAGAAAAAGGCAAATGGAATAGGAATCTAACCTAGTAGTGTCAAAGGATGCTAAGGAATATACATACATACACAACGAGGGGCCAGTAGTTAGGGGAAGCAAGTCTAAGAGCAGGGATATTTCTTGATTGCTCTGTGCAATGGTTTTCTTGTTTGGAAATGAGGATAATTGTACACGCCTCACAGAACTGTTATAAACATTAAAGGAATAAATGTGAAGTGTTGGAAAAATAGCTGGTACGCAAGGTACTCTCTCTCTGTATATATATATATATATATATATATATATATATATATATATATATATACATATATATACATATATATGCACTATACACTATTATTTTGTGTACATTATTAATACTAGTAGTTATTCTGCCATTTTCTCTGCTTCTTATCTATATATATTACTATTTACTTTCTTAGACTTTCGTCTATCTAAGATAAAGATATATACATTTTTTATAGATGTGTAATCTATCCTTTTCACAGGTATAAAACCAAAGAAAAAAATTCCCAGCCTTTTCAGCAACAGATCTGTGTGTAGGATTTTAATTTAAATACTGGTTTAGAACAATAGTAATTGTTTTTATAATGAGATTAATCTCACTGATTGTCATAATACCTAGACTAAATATATCATTAGGGATGTTTTAAAAAATATCGCTGGGCATGGTGGCATAGACTAGTAAATCTCAGAACTTGGGAGGTGGAAACAGAAGGAGAGGGAGTACCTCAAAAGCCAAAAACATCAATATTTTTTTGTCAAGCTTTTAAATTCTCTGCCTCATTCTTACTAATTTATTTTTTAAAGAGTGCAGGTTGTATACTTTTCATTTTGAAAGAGATGGACTCACAACGTTCACAAAAATTGCTTCACTGAAGCATGTTACACAGACTTTCTTCTTGCGATAGGGAAAAGAAAAATCCCAAACCACATTTATGCTTTCAGTCTACAAGAATCAAGCTGTGCACCTTCAGTCTGTGAGACATACTTCTGTTGTACTTTGTTCAAGAGCAGCATCTTATAAGCAAACTACATGGGAGTGAATCTGGCTGGGATGTTTCCTGGATATTTTATTTTCAGCAAGTCATCTGCCTTGTGAGGTTTCAATGAATTAATACATGAAGAAATTTCAAGATGTTTAAGAAACTAATAAATCAATATGTGCCATAGTTTTTTTGCTCAAAAAAAATCCTACAGCTATACTTGAATACTTACAATGATTATTTTAGCTGTGAGATTTGAGACCATGGCCTTATCAGCCTTATTTTATGCTTCTCCCTACCTCCCCTCTTGTCATTAGGGAACTGGATTCAGGTTCCTTGGTGTTCTTATTTCTCTCTGGTCACATGATTTTTTTATTAGAGTCATTTGTTGTAGAGTGGACATCCCTAAGCATGGGCACCCATGTGTTCTCCACCCAGAGCTAAGATGCTGGATTTTGTATCATTGCCTTGGTAGCAAGTGTCTTACTGTGTCACACCTCTATTTTGTAGTTTATGAAAGAATGATAATTTTTATGATGAATCACAAATTAATGTGATAAATTAGCAGTTATGGCTGATTTATAAGTGTTTTTTTCAAACTATCATTGTTATTAGTTTTTGTGTGTGTGCATATGAATTTGTAGAGTAAGTGTGTGACATGGTATGTATGTTGTGTATGACATGTGGTGTCTGCACACCTGCCTCTACGTGAACATCCTATGTAGTGGGTACATGTGGAGTCCAGAGGAGAGCGGTGGGTGTCCTCTTATTTACTACTCATCTGTATAATTCTTTGAGATGGAGTCTTTCCCAGAGCTACAATCCATCAGCGAGTCTCGGCATCCTCTTCTTGTGGACTGGGATTACAGATGTGTGTGGCCAACCCTAGCTTTTGTTTTAACATGGGTTCTGGGGAACTGTACTTTGAAGTATAGAGGAGGCCTTCATGCTTAAGCAGCAAGTGCTCTTAACCACTGATCCATCTCTCCAGCCCTGTTAGGTCTCCTTTAGCTACAGGAATGCTAAATTTCCAATTCATCCTATAACTAAGCTACGGTAACAATATGGAGTGATAAATCTAGACAGCTCTTAAACATAACTTCTCTTTTTTCCTCATTTTTTTCAGCACTGAATAAATTTCGCTATGCCCTTCATTGGCTGCAACACAATGGGATTGGTTTGTGATCTTGGAAAATGCAGATTTATGCTAGAATTGAATTTAGGGTCATAAGAGGGTATTTTATGATCAATGGTGACATTCACTCCCCTGCTTTTGCATAAAATTTTATGAAAGCTGGCCATATTTTATATTACTAATAAATCTTAAATTTACTATGTGGGGGAAATTTGAAAAGAGGGTTCAATGGTTCCTGTTTAGATATAAGCATCTTAACTGTATGGGAAAGTGCTGAACTAGTTTAGTGTGAGTTTCTGGAGGTCATTAGTGGTCACTTTTATGGTTTTAATGGACTTCCTGTAGACAAGAGAAGTGTTTCTTAATTCTAACCTGCATAGGAATTACTGTGGCACTTAACAATATGAAGACCCTGAGCCAAAGGTGTGGTTCTTCATTTCTAAAAAGTGCTCAAATGATGCTGATGGTTTCCAGTGTAAAGATCAAATACACATAACAAAGCTCTGAAAATTCATTAAGCTAAGACATTCTTATTCAGTAGGGCCGAAACCATAGTGTACAGTTTTCAATATCAACACCGTTAATTCTAGGAATAGGACTTGTTTTAGAACTTCCATAAGGCACTGCCATCATGAAGGTTCAATTTTCCTCTGCAGCCTCTGCTTTTTTTCTTCCCACTCTTTGCTGTAGAGCTATGAGATTACAGTTTATGGCTGGGTTATCTCCTGGTGGTCTTCTTCCTTTGCTCAAGAAGTATATTTCAATTTGTGTATTGAGGAAACAAATGCTTATCCTTAAAAACCACCAGCTTCAGGCAACTTTTCTGGCTGCTGTAGCCCAGTGGTTCTCTGTCTCCCTCCCCTCTGGGAGACATTTGATAATAGCTAAAGATAATTTTCTTTGTTACAGCTTCTCTGCGGTGCTACTGGAATCCAGTGTATAAGGCTCACAAATGTTGTTTGGCAGTGTGTAATAACAGACTACATTAAACAGCATTTAAAACATAAAATGGCAACAAATATCCCTAGTACTGCACTAGGAATCCTCCAAGCTGTATTACATGACCCTGTTTTAGGTTTCTCTTTATTGCTGCTATTCTATAATTTAGTAAATATTTCCTCCCCTTTGGTGCAGGGAATCTAAACTAGTGCCTCTCACACATGTTAAAGCACACAAGTCTAATTACATGTTTTATATAGAGAATGAAAATTCATATAGTTAGGACTGAATATATTACTGAATTTGCAATGAACAAGTAAAATTGTGTGCACTGTATGGTGGGCAGATAGGCTAATCTAAGCATGTAGACAGATTCATGGACTCTAGCTGAGTGTGAGATGTTACTTTGGTCTGAAAGGTATAATATCAAGTCATCAATCACCAACTGTAGAGTCAACCTCCTAAAGAAAAAAAAATCAATTTATCGTTTGCCAATTGGAAGGGATACAATTGACTGGAACCAGCTGGCGTTGACCTCTCTGAGAGGCTGTGACCCATTTAATCATTTTGGAATGCATCCATAACTTTGAAGGTGGGTCAGGAAGGATGGCAAGCATGGACAAAGTCAGTTGCGACCAACACATTCCAATTTGAAGTGTTTGATGTAAGAGACAAAATGATTAAAAATGAAAAAAAGCTATGTATGTAAGGTCAAGGGTAAGGGTAAGAAGATGGGCTATTCCTTATGATTTCAAAAACTGACAAAGTGTGTTTAGTTTGGAAAGACCTTAAAAACCTCACATAACTCACCCTGCGCTCCATTTCATCAACGGTGTGGGGGAATAATGAAATCCACAGTCCCTGCTTTCTGTCTGTCATCTCAGCTATTCCAAGGATAGTAATTCTGGACAGCCTCTTTCAGTTGGAGCCATTTCCCTGGGGAGATGAAGTTATTAATAAGACTGACATTGAAAGCTCATGGACTTTCTCCTCCCTGTTTTTTTTTATTTTTTTATTTCCCATCTTAATGCAATTCCACAGAGCTCTTCCAAAGTACACAAAGAGAGAGAAGCTCTTTATTTTCAGGCTTTCCAAATTTTCACAGATAGAATTGTTATATGTAATACTTATGTCTAGGAGATAGGAAATAGTCTTAGATTTCTATAAATACTCCTTCTGAGGAATACTTATTCCTTGCTTTATTTTATTTCACTTTACCATAATGATTTTCCCATTACCCAAAATTGCAACCCCTTCATTATCTTAATTTCAACCATTTTCCTTATACTTTAATGTTTCTTTTTATCATCTACTTTAATAATTCCTGAATCCATTAAAACTTAAATCAACCAATCTTTTATTTCTTTGTTGTTCTTCCTTACATGAAGTCATTCAATCAGCATCAATTGCCATGTGTATTTCTTCTCCTCTTGGAAACCACATTGAAATCTCTGAACTTCTCTCCATTTATTATTGTATTAGCTTGACTGAACACCAGCTTTGGTTAATAACAACTGTGTTCCTTTTCTACATATGGATTTGAACAGCTACAGGTGCTTGAAGAAAACTCCTTTTCTCCATGTGGCTTCATCCTCACAAATACACATATAGGCATATCTATACCTTTTCATGTTTTCTTAGATTTATGACTACTAACTTGTACCTCTGCATCAAAATCAATTGGATTTTACATTTCTCCTCTCCTTTCTTCTCCCCTAGTCTGCACTCTCCCCTCTCATTCTCTCCAACTCCTTGCAGAATTATTTTCTGTGAATGGCTAGATGACAATCTAAGCTTTGGGGGCCATACATTTTGTATTGCAGTTCAGCCCCCTTAGCAGAGAGCAGCCATGGATTGTGAGCAAATGGAGGGGTGGGCTGTCTTCCCACATACTTATTTACAAAAACACTAGCCTGGATTTGGCCCAGGAGCTATAGTTTGATGGCCGTGCTTTAAGCCATTCTCCCACCCTAGAAAGCTATGTTGCTGAGGGGAGCAATGTCTCTGAATAATCTCCCCTACCTTGGCTCTTACATTCTTTCCGCCCCTTCTTCTGCTCGTTCCCTGAGTCATGGTGGGCGAGTTTTCAGTCTGCTTTATTGTTAAAGGTCTCTGTACTTCTGCTTTGGGTTGTGTTGGAAATCTGTGTCTGTCTCGCTGATTTATTCAGGGTTGACTGATTTGCTGTGGTTATAGGTCTCTTGCTTATCCCTCACTCTCTCCAGGGTTTCATTTGAGGTCTACACGATAGGCCTGGGGTGGTTCATCTCTTGCCAGGATGTCAGCCATCTGCCTATGGCTTGTTGGTGGAGATGGAATGACCCCAGCTCTCTCACTGTCTTCTGAAAAATACAAACAGAATCTCCATCAGAGAGTGAGATCAATATAGGTTAAATGAGATACACCTTTGGAAAGATTCTATTGAGAGTAGCCTTTCTGTAATTCACTAGTAATGGAAATTTCTCCTTGGAGCCCGAGTTTTTGGTTCCCATAGGACTTTGCCCTGAGTCCCAATTCCAGTTAAGGGTTCCTTGTCACTGAGTGGATTTCTTTTTGAAAGAAATTTGAAAGCTGTTGACTACCCTTTTCCCCAGGTTTTGGTGCCTCTATTTCACAGGTGATTACTTCTTGGCTCACTGATCTCTCCCAGAAGGCAATGTGTTCAGCCTTCTCATGGCAACAGTTTGCATTTTATAACAGTGATCTCTGCTTTCTCCAACCAATGTTTTAAGAAACATGTATGCTTGAATTTTCATAGGCTTTTACTGATCTGATGCATGTATTTACTTTATCCACTCAATAAATTATTTAATTTACTAATAGCTAAAGTATGTTACCACCTGGTGGATTATTCACCACTGTCTTTGTAATGTTGGTCTCTTATCTTTGTTCTCAACTTCTATCAGCCTAATGCGAGGGGCATATTTTATATTACTTCCTCTAAACCCTTCAAAAAAGTAATGCTAATAAAATTAATCTGTAGAGTTAGACACTTACTTATGTGATTTTATTTAATTGTCACAATCCAAGTGCCTAAGCATTTTAAAAACCAAAGGGCCATTAACCAAAGAACATAATATCTGCATGTACTTAACATGTAGATGTGGACTCACTTCCATATCTGCTTGATTCCAGTGACCATACTCACAAATACTATGTTATACTCACAGTAATTTCAAATAAAGGTTAGATGTAAGCATCAGAACTCCATATTCATCTTCCATCATTTGATCTATTCTGGCTACTGTAGAAACACTGTATGTGCATTTCCTAGTTAATGATCTTAATAACCTTTAAAGAGGAAAACTATGATCTGACTCTTTCTTTTGCACGATTTTCTTACAAGGTCTCTATAGCAAGAGTGTCTCACACTCTTGGCACTATAATCACCAATTGGTAAGTATTTTTAGAATTTTGAGCCTGAAAGTATAACCTCAGATGCTGAGGTAGAGGAAAATTGGATTAGCATCTGAAGGCATAGGTGGCTTTCTGTGATATCTGGCTCTAGCATCCACTTGGCTGATGCTTCTAGTTCAGTTACTTCACCACTGTTTGTGTGAATCAGTTTCCTCTGTAAATGGATTTAATCACATGTTTCTTGAGTGCTTAAGAAAGTGTCTGCTGTATAGGAAACTATTTCTAAATAAATAGCAGTGCACTAGGAGACACTTTGCTTGATGGGTGGTGATGTTAACATTTCTGTAGAAGGAATACAGAAGAGACAACAACTTAGACTTTGCTCCCTGAGGCTGTGGATTTCTTCCAACTGATTTGATGTGTTCATTCAGAGAAGTAAAAGAAAAAAAAAATAAACAGCCAAAAAAAAAAAAAAAAAAAAAAAAAAAAAAAAAAAAACAAAAAAAAAAAAAAAAAAAACACCGAACTACCAAAGACCTAGTCTGTTCAGTTAAATATCATCTTGTTTGGATTTTTGCAATGAGCTGACTGGCAGTTTGCCTGAAGAGATCAAAATAACTTTGTCTTGTATTTTAATTTTTTTAAGAGCTTCAAGACACATAGAAAACTCACAAATGAAATTTGAATTTAGGAAAATGAAATCTGTGAAGCTTATCTTGGGTTATCACTGTACTCAAGGTCATGGCTCCAGGGCATGAAAGAGAAAATTAGAAAATAAAGCTTCCATGGTAAGTATACATTGTAACTATGAACTTGGAGGTCTCATTGGCATCTATACATTACAACTATAGACCAGAAGGCCTGACTATTCACCTATATATTACAACTATAGGCCTGGAGGCCTGCATAGGCACCTATGCATTACAACTATAGACCTGGAGGCCTGCATAGGCACCTATGCATTACAACTGTAGACCTGGAGACCTGCATTGGTTTTGCCTTCTCTTTATTGACCATTGTGAAGATCTAGGCTGGCCTGAATGCTGCGTGCACTGTGTACCCAGGGGACATGATTGTCATTCTTTATCAGAGCTTTGCACCTCCAACTTTTCTTTCCTTTATAAATTATTCTAACTCTGCACTTTGGTCCACACAGACTTCCAGGACCCCAGTCCCATCTCCGTTGACAGTCCAGACTGTGTGTCCAGGCAGGTAAGAGGCAGGCCCTGGTGCTTAGCCATCAAGAGAGAACTCCAGCCAACACTACCAATGGAAGGAAGACCCTGGAATCTGCTCCACTAACGTGGACCACATTTGCCATTTGTGACAAAAGACCAGCCATTTGTAACATCATCTTCCATGGGCCAGCTCCACTGAGTCACGGGGATACTAGAGAAAGGTTGTCCACAGGTGAACATAACCAAATGGAGTGATAAATAAGGTGAATTTAACAGTCAGTGGTGAAGTGACTGACAGGAGATCCCATGAGGAAAAAAAAAAACCAACACCACTAACTACTACTCAGAAGGGCAAATTAATCTTAAATCTGATTGCAAGACACAGGGAAGCATGTAAGGGATCGTTTCATTCTAGCTCATTCCTAGTCTCTAGACCCCTGCATCAGAAGCCCTAACAATAAGAATAAGAATTCAGAACCCTTCTTCTAAAAAGGATCAATGAACAAATAGAAGGTTCAAGAAGCTAGAAGAATGAAAATCCATTCAAGATCTTGACAATAGTCTCCTTAGTGAAAGAAACTGTAAGCAAATTGCAGGAAAAAATTGAAAACATGAATATTGTCCAACATCCTACCATGGAGTTTCATTCAGCTGGAAAGGAAAATAAGGTTATGAAATTTGCAGGAAAATGGACGGAACTCAAAAATATTATACTAAGTGATGTATGTGACCCAAGGTAGGACAGAAAAAAATCATATGTTCTCTCTCTCATGTGTGGATCCTAACTTTCAACATATGTATATATGCATGTACATATGTACGTAATAAAGGAATGTCAGATTGATTATGGGCTATAATACTGGCTAGGAGAAGATGAGAAGGGAGAGGAGATGGTGAAACCAGGAAAGGACAAAAGGAAACACTCAGTATGAAGCAGAAAGGAAGTTAAGTTGGAGAGAGGGCACAAGAGGGGAGGAGAAGGCAAAAGGAGGGTGAAAGGAAAACCAAGAAATGTACGCAAACATCACAGTGAAACCTAATACTTGGTAAGCTAATAAAGTCAATGCATTCTCCCTAATGCATATGCTTAAGAGGGTGATAGATTGTTCTGAGTGCATACAGCAATGCAAATGAATGTGCACCAAACTAGACAAGGTTCAGTTAGACAAGATCCAAGAGGTATGGCTGATCCAAAAATAGGATCGTTTTATTAATTGTAGAAGAGGTACTCTTTAGAACTTAATGACATTAGTAACAGCTGGGGTCCCTTGATGAGATCTGACAATTTCAAACAGAGCATTACTCAATCCCTTAAGAAGAGAGGCTGAAGTGGGTGCATATGTGTGTCCTATGGGTTTGGTCATTTCACCATCCTCATCTGTCACCATCAGCTGTCCATGCTAACCAGCTCACTCCTCTCCTGATGACACACTCAGACCTCACCTTCCTCAAACCTGTAGCAAATGTGACCTCCTACCTCGGTGATCTCAAGGCCATAGCTGTGTCCTACAATGAGGAGCTTGACTGGCCATTCAGATGGAAGCCCTGCTATCTCGTTTTCCTATTCACACCGATGCCACACATGAATATGTCCTTCCCACTGACTTGGTCCTATCCATTACCCAGGACTATAACATGGGCACTGCTCAGTAGCCTGTTTCAAACCCAGAATCCCACTGTGCACTTTATTCTTACAAGAACCTTAGTTAGTTTTATGGGCTCATCAAAGATTAAGAAATGCTGTACTGGAGCAATGTTTCCCACAGAATGGTAGGCATGGGTACATGAGTTGTTTTTAGGTATGAATTTGGATAAGTCTGGGTTTCTCAGGAATTGGGCTTTTTCTATTGAACGACAAAGGAGTCACATTTCCTTTCTGCATTCTCTTTTGGGTCTTGTCTTTAGAGGGAGCTTAATTTCTCAGCTAGATGTTTTGACATTCCTTAGTCCTTGTGCCTCTGCTTCCTTCACAGAGGAAGGGGCAGGCTAAGTAATTATGGTAGTCAATAGGATCTAATTATAATCTAGTAATTTGCTCACTTTTAGTGTATTTTTGTATATGTTTTATTCTTAGCAAACTAAAATACTAAAATGCAATCCCCTTAATTGGAATTGGTATAAATTTATTTCTATTACAAATGAGTTAGATTCATATGTAAATTTTAAAGTCAATAATAGCAAATATTTATAAGGAAATACCCATGATGAGGTTTAAATGGCTTTCATTTAAGCAAATACTGCTTTAAGAGTCTGAAGATAGAGTAAATAGTGCTCTGCAAACTTTAACCAGCTAGGAATCTAGCTGGTCTGAAGATTCTGAATTAATAACCCCAAACTGGACTGTATGTCTTGAAAGTGACAGGGTAGTTTTAGGTGTCAACCCCACTATTCTATGTACATCATATGGCAAGGTTTTAGAGGAAGGAACCATGAAGGAAGTCACTACTCTGAAGAAACTCTTCCATACCTCTTTTTGAGATTCTAGCAATCTCACTAAGGAATTGCACTGTGCAGGGGGTCCCAAATTCCTGATAGTCATGAAAGCTTAGTTGGCTTAATTTTTATTTGTCAGTGGTTTCTAAATTTCAGCCTCATCTGGAAATACCTGAATTATTTGTTAAACCACAGGTTGTTGAGCCCATGCATATAGTTTCTGCCTGAATCAGTCTCAAAAATGACTTCAAAATCTACAAGTCAACCAATTATCAGAGTTTGGTCTTGCTATGTGTTCACGTCTGGGCTTTGAGATCCATTGTTCTTTCTCCAAATATATTTCTCTTAAAATTGCTAGTAGTGGTAGGAAAGTTAATAGAAGAGCAAGTTGCTTAGGCAGTAACTATCTTGATTTGACCAGAACTTTGCTTGAGCTAAGAAACCGTGTCTCCTTCTAAGGCTCAAAACCAAGCAAGCAACAGAGTTAGTGGGAATTTATGTTTCTAAGAAACAGTAAGGGAAGCTGCCTCCAGGTCAAGCTGCCGACCATCACAACTGCTCACAAATACTGGAAGTCAGAAGAGGTGGCTTGTGCTGCAGAGGGAGTTGGTGAAAAATCTCAGGAATGCTGTGTGAATGAAGGACCTTTGGACTTGAAGTTTCTCTGCAAACATGCTCTTGCTGATTCTTTAAGGATGTGCACACCAGCTTTTCAACTTATATCAGCCTTGCATTTCCACTGTTTCTCTGCCTTTATCCTTAGCTCATGGAAAATCACCTTCTGCAATCTTCACCGAATATCAGGCTGCCTGAGTTAGGAGTTTCTCTTTCTCAGTGCTCCAAACAAAACCATTTAATAACTTTTCAATCCCATCTCCACTCTTTTTTTGTAATTGTCTGCATATATAGATATTTTTAATATTTTCAGTGCCAAACAAAATACCTGTGACTCACAACACCAAGAGACCCCACAGAATCCTGAAAGGGAACCAGCTCCCAGATGGTTAGCCTGTATAGAGTTGCCAGGAGAAATTGGTCAACAATATTTGGATAAATCAGGGGACACTGCTATACAACAGCAACTGAGAATGAAGAGGACAGGGCAATAAGGTAGAGACCAGCAAGACTCACCTGTGCAACAGTGGCACTTAACCTAAGTGGGTAATCAAGGCTCTGTGATTGGCTAAGAGATCTGCTCAATGGCAAGGAACCCATACTTGGAATGAGGATCCAAGGCAAATTCTTATGGAGACCAAGAACCTGGACTCTGAGGGGATGCCCCCACTAAGAGAGGTTACACCCATTAAAATCTCTCCAAATCAACAATGTTTGTCTCATTTAACCTATACTGACCTCATTTTCCATTGGAGATTCTGTTTGTATTTTTCAGAAGGTAGAAAAAACCCTGGACAACTTAGTTCCACCATGAAGACCTGAGATTATGGCTGCCTCGCAGGCAGGAAATGAACCACTGCTAACTCATCATCTAGGACCCAAATGAAACCATAGAAGAAGTGGAGAGCTGAGCAAGAGTGATGCTTCCACAGCAAGCTGACAACCTGTGCAAGGTAATGGGTGCAGACACCGAGGATACTCAAATAGCCCAGAGCAGAAAGCCAGTGACTTTTAAGAGCTCAACAGTGAAGGAGACTTAAAACTCATCCCCATGGCTCAGGGAATTTTGTGGAGGAGGGGGTGCAAAGATTTTAAGAGCCATGGTGTTGGGAATATCCAGAGGCACTGACTCCCTCAAAAAAATCTAAAAAAAACCCCTGGCTATTTCTTGCACAATTGATAGCCCTCATCCCATGGGGCAATTAATCAATCTTATTAAAGAGGGTCCTCAGTGGATTGGGACAGGAAGGAGGGAAATGAGGGAACCGACACAAGACTTGTCCATACAGAGCTTCTATTTATTAACAATTAATAAATAAATTTATTCAAAATACCTGTGACATATACTAAGAATAGACAGGCTAAATATTTAAGGCTCATGGCCATAAGATGCTTGCTCCAATTTCTAATTTCAGAACAAAGTTGTCTTGATATTTCATCAGGGTTAACTAAATCTCTAAGAGTACAGAAGATGGTAGCTTTTTTTAACTTTTAATCAATACTAGACATAGAAATTCTGAAGAATCAATTAAATTAAATTTGCTGAATTACAAAAAATGGTCTGTTTGCTTGAGGAAAATGAGGAAAAGAATAAATAATAAAGTAATAATTGCAATGCTACTACCTCAAAAGTAGCTACTCTCACTCCTGTATCTTTACTGTGTCTTTTCCTCCTTGTGGAACAGGTATGTGTGATACATGTTTCATAGAAATCTCAAACTTGTATAATTTCCTTTAAATTTTGTCATTCTATATCTCCAGAATATGTGCTTGTGTGTAGTGGTTTAACTCAGGTGTCCCCCATAAACTTGTGTTCTGAATGCTAAGCCCCCAGTTGATGGCAATTTTAGAATTGGAAACTTGGAGCTGTGTTGTTGGGGCCAAGCAAATGTTTCAGCCAGCTTCTCATTGCAAATGTCTGGCAAACTCTCCTGCTGTTGTTGTTCACCTAATGACCAGGAGGTGATGTTCAGTCTCTGCTCATGCCATCATTTCCATTGCCATCGTGGAGTTTCCCCTGGAGTCTGTGAGCCAAATAAACCCTTTCCTTCCTCAAGCTGTTTCTGGTTGGATGTTTGTCGCAGCATGGAGAAACTGAATGCAACACTATTGTTTCTAAACATGATTTTGTTAATATGATAAACGTTCATCGTAGAAAGCAATGGATGGACTTGGAGGAGATTGTTCTTAGCGACCTCACACAAGAGCAGAGAGCCAAGCACTGCATATTCTCCCTCATATGTGGTTCCTAAACATGTTAAACCAGAACATTAAGAAAATCTGTCAGTGAATGGAGAGACTATAAAAGGGAATGGAAAGAAATGGGGGGCAAGGGAGGATGGGGGGCTCATACAGTAAACTAAACTAATAATGAATTAACAAAATAAAACCCTAGCTTTCATATAGTAAGCTCCTGAGGACGCTGAGGGCACCACCTGGTACGATGGGCCATGAACAGAATGGGAGGAAGCCTAAACTCAAGAATAATTGCTCAGGCCTGCATCTCCCATTACCAGTCCAGCGACTTGTTCCTTTTCACACTAAGCTATTGATAAAAGAGACCCATGAGGTCCCCACAAAATGACAGACTTCTTCCAAAGCTCTTGAATAGCTCTTGAATAGGTTCCAGGCTTAAGTGAAGACCCTATTTCTGAAGAAATCACAGTGTCATCAAACAACACCAAGAGATCCTGCTAGATCCAGAATGGTAACCAGCTCCTAGATGGTAGCATGTGTAGCACTGGAAGGTATTGCATGAGTTGCCAGGGGAAATTGGTCAATGATATTTGGAGAAAGCAGAGACCACTGATATAAAATATCGATAGTTGTTACAAGAATGCTGAACACACTGCTATATGGAAGAGACCAGCAAGTCAAGAAATGCTCATCTGTGCAATAGTGGCACTAAACCAAGGAAGGTAATCAACTGCTTACTGATTGCCTAAGAGATCTGCTTAGTGACAAGGAACCCTTAACTGTAAATGGGATCCACAGCAAAATCCTCTGGGGACCAAGAACTCGGGCTCCTAGGGGAAATTCCCATTACCAGGGAGCTACAGAGAGGTTACACCCATTAGGAGCTAGCCAAAATAACAATGTTGTCTCATTTAACCTATATTGATCTCACTCTCCAATGTTGATTTTGTTTGTATTTTTCAGAAGGCAGTGAGAGATCTGGGGACAACTCAATTCCCCCAACAAGACAGGGGATGATAGCTGACATCCTGACAGGAGATGATCCACCCAGGACCTTCACACAGGGCCCAAATGAACCTACAGGAAAGTGATGAGACAAACAGGAGACCAATCACCACAGCAAGTCTGATAACCCATGAAAGATCAGTAGAGACAGACACCAATGGTACCCAACACAACGCAGAGCAAAGGTCCAAGATCTCAACAAGAAAGCAGACCTAAAACTCACCCACCGTGACTCAGGGAACTGAGTGGAAGAGGGGGCAGAAAGAATGTAAGAGACATTATGAAGGAGAATGTCCAGAGGCATTCTCCCCCCCAGCAATAATACACAAATGGGGAAGAAAAAAAAAGAAAAAAAAATGGCTACTTCTGGTGCAGTTCATATCCCCCTAACCTATGGACAGATCCAGTACCAAAGAAGTACCCTAGTGGGTAGGGGACAGAGAGGAGGGAAACAGGGACACATTCACAAGATTTTCTCATACAATGTATATACTTTTTCATAATAAATATATTTTCGAAAAGACTTGATATTTTAGGCTAGAAAATTATTTGTTGTAGAAATGATATCGGAATGTTAATTATCTTTCCTGTTTTGTCTCTAAGTGGTTGTAAGTGGTTTGTAAGTCCATTTCTGGACTGTAGGCACGTGATTTTCTTTGTCCATTATTGTGATTTAAAAAAATCAGCATGTAGCTATAGGCTAAACCTAAATTACCAGACTATTTCCCTATTTTAGTGTACTCCATAAACAATCTTTCCTTAAAAAAATGACAAACATTGCCATGTCTCCTTTGTGTTAATTTATGTCAAGTTTTCTCCCAGGTGAGAATTAGAAACAGAGACAAATGATTATGTATCTCATTTTTCTCTTCATGGTGTTTTAATTCTTAGCTTCTTTTGTGAAAATGAGCTTGAAAGTTCTCTCTCTCTCTTTCTCTCTCTCTCTCCCTCTTTTATTTTTGATCTGATGATTTTTAACTGAGTGAACAAGATATCGAGGCTTGAGAACAGTAAGAGCCAGTATGGACAGGAGCTCTGAGCCTGTGAAAATACAGCTTGCTCTGTGGTGGCTGCGTAGATTCAAGTTTGCCTGGCTCAAAATGAACAGTGCCAGGACAACGCTGCACAAACCCATTCCCTTGTCATAGTTCTCTTTTTATTTTTATTTTTTAAAGTCAGATTTTTTTAAACCTCTCATAGTTTTCTTAGCTTGATCTTCCTCATAAAAGCTTATGCTTTCTTGGGTTCTATTTTATTTTGTCTTCTGCCCAATAATAGTACTTTATTTAAAAGGATTAGATAGAAAAACATTTGTGGAGTGTGTAATTATAACACCTAGACCAATTAATATTAATAGTCAAATAATAAAATCAAAGAACAAGAAGACCTGTCTTGCGAGAGCCTTGTGGGTATGGAGAGCAAGAGAAGCAGCACAATATGGAATAAGATATCAGGAACCAGATCACAGACTCTTATAGGACAGCAAGCATGGTTTGGATTCCAAGCATAAATAAATGTTACAGAAGAATTTGAAGGAGATTTTTAACATTGAATTATGCCTCAGGGAAAGATCTGTGTGCTTTGCAGAAAGGCTGGAATGTAAGGTGTAAGTCAGGTGTTAACAGTAGTTTAGGAGTTATGTACTTGAGGCATGGGCTAGAGTTCTAACACTACTGATGGTAAACATAGTCAGATACATCCTAGAAGTAGTGATAACATGATCATGAGATATTGCTAAGGAGAAGGGGGAAAAAGAACAAGGAGGAACTCTCCTAGCTCAACTAAGAGAGTGAGCAGGAAGGAAATGGGCAGACAGCAGGCTTTGAGATGCCAGTCAGTACTTGTGTTAAGGTTGACGGACTTTGGAACACTGCCTACTTCCACCACCAGAGCATTGACAAGGAGTAGAGTCCGAAACTCAGGGTCAGAGTTCATGATTCACGTTCAGTGCCTTACAACTGGGGATGCTCTCTTAAAACAAGGCTATAGAGAAGGGGTTAACTAGCAGCAAGAGGTGGAGGTTGTCATCATTTTCCTATTCCCTGGGAATTCTTGAATTTTCTAATGTGCCAATTTTGAAAGGCAATATTCATGACACTGAAATACTACCTACTATGCTAACGAGGCACGTTAGAAGATGATCTTTAAAAACAGATATTTTTATCTAGTGCTGAATTAAAAAGGCAGTGCTTTTGTCTGGGGTCATGAACCTGACACAATTAGCACAGTAAAATCTGCCACACACCTAATCAGAGGTAGTTAATTTGATTTTCTAAAATTAAGCAGAGTCAGTTTATCATTAGTCTTGAGATTGACTGCACTCTGCATCCCCAACAGGGCTTCATTGAATATGAATGATAACAACCTACAACCGCATTGACGATAATGAGCACTGAAGTGTTCTTTAAGGAAAAGAAGGCCTTGGCATGCATGAATGGTAACTCATGATGGCCAGAATTTTTAAAATTTATGATCATTACAACATGAAAAAATAATTATGAATAATAAAAATCTGTTACAATAATTAGCTGTAATGAATGCTCATGGCAAGCTAAATGAACTGGAACGATTTAAGGCACTAGGACATAATTTGCATTTTATGTTATGTCGGATCATTTTATCATTAAAAAGACAAAGAGGAAAAGAAGGAGAGAAAGAGAGACAGAGGGGACAGCAAGGGAATTGA
>PVHP010010905.1:0-46464 GCA_004024765.1 Zapus hudsonius | reverse complement strand
GGCATTTGGGTTGATTCCAATACTTGGCTATTATGAATTGAGCTGCTATAAATATAGTTGTACAAATATTTCTGTGTCGAGATGTGACATCTTGTGGGTAGATGCCTAGTAAAGGGATAGCTGAGTCCATTGGTAGTTCTATGTCTATTGTGTTCAGGAGTCTCCACACTGCTTTCCATAGTGGTTGAACAAGTTTGCAATCCTACCAGCAGTGAATGAGCGTTCCTTTTTCCTTGCATCCTCACCAGCAACAATTGTGGTTGGTTTTCTTTATGATTGCCATTCTGACAGGAGTAAGGTGGTATCTCATTGTGGTTTTGATTTTCATTTCCCTGATGCTTAGGGATGTTGAGCACTTTTTCAGGTAAGACAAGGCCATTTGTGTTTCCTCCTCTGTGAATTCTCTGTTGAGATCAGTGCCCCATTTTGTGAGGGGGCAATTTGGGTTTTTGCTATTAATTTTCTGCATTTTCTGTAGGTTCTGGAAATCAGGCTTCTGTCTGTGTTGTAGCTGGCGAAAATGATCTCCCAATTTGAAGGGGGTCTATTGACTTTGAGAACGGTGTTTTTGTCTGGACAGAAGCTTTTTGAGCCTGATCAGGTCCTATTGGTTAAGTGACTATTGCACTTCCTGGGCTACTGGAGATTTGCTCAGGAAGCTGTTCCCTACTCCTATCTCATGTAAGGTTCCTCCAACTTTTTCTTCCAGGGTGTTCAGGGTTACAGGCTTGATATTGAGGTCTTTGATCCATTTGGATTTGATCTGTGTGCATGGTGAAAGGAGTGGGTCTAATTTCATTTTTTTACATGTGTTTATCCAGTTTGTCCAGCACCATTTGTTGAAGATCCTATCTGGCTCCGCATACATTGTTGGCACTCTTGTTAAACACTAAGAAGCTGAAGTTATTTGCATTAAAGGATGGGTCTTCGAGTCTATTCCACTGGTCAGACTGTCTGTTTTTCTGCCAATACCATGCTGTTTTAGTTACTATGGCTTTATAGTATGTTTTAAAGTCAGGTATGGTGATATCTCCTGCATAATTTTTTCTGCTCAGAATAGTTTTAGCTATTTGAGGTCTCTTACCCTTCCAAATAAAATTTGAGATTATTTTTTCAATGCCTGTGAAGAAGGAGGTTGGGATTTTTATTGGCATTGCGTTGAATCTGTAATTGCTTTTGACAGGATTGCCATTTTCACTATATTGATTCTCCCTAACCATGAGCAACATTTTTAATTAATTGAAAAAACATAAAACCACACATATTTAAAGCTATTTATTTCAGAGAAAACTACCAACTGGTAAATTAAAAATAGAAAATAGAGCCTCCCCCAATAAATTATATCATTCAGCATGTACCTAAGTGTGTGTAGTAGTCCATGTAATGGAGGCAAAGTTAAAAGAGATTTGAAAGAGTCAGGTAAAAATTTACTTCAATTTGAGTTCCTCAAAGTGACCTGTTACCCAAATGACAACTGCAGCCACTGAATAAAATCAAATATATATTAGAACAGAAAATAGAATTAATTATTTTTCACATATCAAAGTTTCAGCCACATCTCACTCAGTGTTCTCTATGTCTTTTAATATTAATTTATTTCCCACAAAGCTGAGCATAACACCTCTTTATATATAGGCTTAAATCTGAAGTAGTGATTCCTAAGGGGATGAAAACTGGGAGATTATTAAAATTATCAGGGGAGCTTACACTGCCCAAAGTCTGATATTCCACCTAAGAGGTCACCAGTCCACCTCTGCAGGAACTTCTTCAGTAAGCTATTATTACAGATAGGAATGTGGTTTATCAGTGGGCTAGGGAAGGAAAGATGATTAAAACTGCTGACAGGAAATAGCTGAATAAACAAATGAATATAGATGATAAAAGACAGGACAAGACCTATGCATGTATCCAGGCAGGCATGAAAACTTTAGTAGCTTCATTAAATAGTTATTATTCAATGAATATACTAAACTGCTATATTTTGCATTTCTTCCATAAAATGCTGAAAAAGAAAGCAGGCTTGACAACCTTTATCTCTGAGAGGGCAATTGAATCATTATAGAAGTACTGATGAGGTACAGTAAGGTCTTTTAAATTATGTTTTCTTCTTTGTAACTCATTTTGATTTGTTTAGCCAGTTTACAAGGTACATGGAAGGGGAAATAAAATACAAACACATACAATGTATGTAATTATGGATAATAAAAACAAAAAATACACATGCAAAAAAGTTGAGGCACAGTGTGGTGTGGTAGCATATGCCTTTAATCACAGCAATCCAGAGACAGTCAGGAGGATCTGATTTCAAGGCCAGCCTGGAACTACAGAGTGAGTTCCAGGTCAGTCTAGGCTAGAGTGAGACCCTACATCGAAAAAAAAAAAAAAACACTCCAAAATAAAAAAAAGTACATTGCAGAAGGTGATATGTTTCCAAAAGTAAATACTGAGTGCCAGGGATATTCATAAACAAGAGATATAGATGACATTGAGTTCTCTTCATCTCCTGGCCTCTCAGTTCTTTCCCCAAGCAGAAAAGCAGTGAGTAATGATTTTGCCTAAATTTGACAGGGATGTTTGGCAGTATTACTAATATTTTAAAAGGTCTTATTTAGTCCTTTAAATGTATTGTTTCAGTAGATTCTGTGGTCTTTGTTTCAGAGAAAAGGTCAGGGTATATATGTAGTACAGGCTGGACACGATCTTGTGTTTCTCCTGCTTCTGCATCTAGCAGGCTGGGATTTACAGGTGTGTGCCACTATATCTAGCTCTCAATCATTTCTTAAGTGTTAGCTACCTACATCTTATATCCAAAGATTCCTCTACTGTAGTCATATCCCCATCAAGGTGGTAATGAGTTTAGGGAAGAGAGGTTATTCTTTCTTTCTTTGATCAGTGTGTGGGTTCCCTGAGTTGTTTCTAGCTACAAAATCCCTGTAGTAGAGATTATTAGGGGCTTTGGAGGAAAGTTAGGGACAGCATCCATTCCACAGCCAGCATTCTGACAGCAGGTGAAGTAAGATAGAGCCTTCTAAGAGTGGGTACACACACACACACACACACACACACACACACACACACACACACACACACACACACTACTGACATGGCAGCTGGAAGGTGGGAGGTGGGAACTCTGTGCCCGCTGAGCTAGTTTCTACTTCATGTGCCTGCATGACAGAGGCTGAGTTTTAACCCTCCAGCATAGTTGGAGTTAATTCCCATTAGGTTGGACTCCGCCCCTCTCTCCCAAAAGTAAAGCAAGGTTTTCAGGCTTCACTGCAAAGAGCAACTGGAATTCCCATCCCTGCATGACAAGCTTTGAGAAAAAGTTTTGCCTCAGATCTGAGCCTGAAGAAAGGGAACAAGTCAGACAGCCTTCTTGGTCAGAAGGTAAATATGCAACTTGGGCCAAATGCAACAGAAGCAGCTGGATATGAAAGTGCTTTGATTTCCCCTTGCTCAGCTTTCCTCACTAGCTTCCTTGCTCGGGCTTCCTGTCCTTTCATGTCAAAGCTTGGAGAAGCTGTTTTCTTCCCAAAGGCTGCCTGGTATATTTTTACTTCCTCACAGTCTGTTGTTTGCACAGAGTCTAAAAGGAATCAGTGTGGGGTTCCTATTTCATATTGACAAAGTTTCAGGACTAAGGGTTAAATGCTAGCTGCTTCCCCCAAGGGAGTTGGTAACCTTAGGAGAGGAAAGACAAGTCTCTGGGAATGGAGGGAGGGATTTTGTTCCGGCTTGTCCATCCAAGTAAAAATGGATCAGGTTTCCGATGTGGCAGGGCAATCTCTTGGACTTGCCTCAGTTGGAGTTATAGGACTGAAACGGTAATGAGGTTAGACTGAAATGCAGATGTTGAGGCCAGTAAAGCTGAAATGAAAAGATAACATTCATTCAGTAAAATATTTATGAGTTCCTACTAGGTGCCAAGCATGATATTTTCCAAGGAAGCTGGAAGACATTAACTGTAAATCCATTCTCAGAAAGAATACTCAGCCAAGAGATTTCATTTTGTGGTAGGGAACTAAAAGGAGAAAGAAGTGCAGGCTTGAGAAGAAATCAAGACTAGAGTAGTTACAAGGTGAGAAAAGAGAGTGGTGATGTCATATTTCTGAGGTGACTTCAACTCTTTCTGTTGCTCAGGATAAAGAACTGTCTTCTCTGGTAGAATGACAAAATTGACACCTACCTATGCATCATGTATACCGTGATGTTTTATTTAACTTCAATGTTGAGTGCCATCATGTCCATTTTATAAATGAAACTGAAACTCAAAGGTCTGATGTGATTTGTGCCATATTCATATCACCTGGGCCTCAAATCCCACTGTCAAATCTGATTCTAAAAATCTAGACTCTTCAGATAAATTGCAAATTGCATTCTTCATTCACTCATTCATTGTTTTTTTCTTTAATGCAGGGTCTCACTCTAGCCCAGGTTCACCTGGAATTCACTATGTAGGCTCAGGCTGCCCTTGAACTCACAGCAATCTTCATACCTCTGCCTCCCAAGTGCTGGGATTTAAGGTGTGTGCCACTACACCTGGCTTGTCTTCCTTTTTATATTTCCATCAGAATCAATTGATGATTTTAAAAGGCAAATTTCTATAAATTCAAGTTCAGTGAATCAGGGAGGGGCAGTTAATAGTCTTTATTTTGGACAAACATTAAGGGTGATTCTGATGCAGGGAGTTAACTCAGTTGGTTCTCATCTGTACTTGTTCTCTGGCTTCCTGCCTTCAAAGTCCTCACTTGTGTGTGAGCATCTCCACTGGATAATGAGATTCAGTCAAACAAACAAACAAACATAGCTAGTTTTGCATGTCTTCTTGTGCCAGAAAAAAAGAGAAAGGAAGAAGGGAGATGGCCTGGAAGAATTTTCAGCAATCTTGAAAGCTGTAGTCAAAAGTACTAAGACCTTCTTGGAATCACCAAGATACAAGAAGAAAATAATGCCCAATGAATAACATGGTTAGGAGATGATTTCAAGCTCAGGAGAACCTGAAACAGTGCATTCTGTGGAAAGAGCTAGAAGAAAAGAAACTTCTAAGTGGCACAAGTGGCAGAGAAGCTAGCATGGAAATACTAGGGAGACGGTAGTCGATCTTTCTGCAATCAAGAATGGGTAGAGGGCTGGAGAAATGGTTCAGTGGTTAAGGCATTTGCCTCCAGTGCCTAAGGCCCTGGGTTCAATTCCCCAGGACCCACATATGCCAGGTGGTTGCCCTGGTGTTCTCTCCCTCTCTCTCTCTATCTATGTATTTCTCTGCTTGAAAATGAATAAATAAAATATTTATAAAAAAGAATGGGTAGAATGTTTACATACCCACCTTGATATAAGATGACTATACCTTCTAGAAACATATGTCAGCATAGCTTGTTCATTTCCCAGGGAAGTTTTAACACTGAATAAAATTGATCATAAAAGAATTGGCAGGTAGGCACTTGCAATGTATGTGAGCTAGGGAGCAAATTGTGTTCTCATTCCTTTGCCAGTATCAATGCCAACAAAAGCTGTTTCTCACTCATCAGTCCTGAACCAGCAGTTTTACACCCATGCTTTCCCCTCAGCAACTGCAAGTCAGTGGCTTCCTTCCTGATCACTTCTTCTGATCTCCAACTCACTGGCTCTTGCCTGGATCCTATTGCTTTTGGTAAGGGAGTATTTTATTTTTAACTCATAAGTTGCAAAACAAAGCTCCAGTAGCAATAAAAAGATAGGTGTCTCTTTTTTTTTTCTGTTAAGACTGGAAAGGAGATGAAACAGAGGAAGGCGTTGGTTTCCTGTTCCCCACTAGCAAAATATAAGAGCAAAAGGTCATTATTTCCAGCTTTATTGTTGCTCTGTGCCCACATTGTCTTCAGTATATTTGACAGTGAACAGATGTGACAGATGATCCAAAGTACGGCAATAGGTGACCATAAGGAGAGGGAGAGTGTTAATTTTGGTGGGTGGTAGATTGAAACAATATACTACTTAAAGTACATTTTCTACCTATTTATCAATGCCTGACTACTTGTCCACTCAGCAGGAGCCCTATGGTGAGTTCTTGGTTTCCAAAATGAAGTCTGACTGTGAGGCTAGACATTTCAGGACAGGGAAACAAAGTAATGAATACAGGAAATGTACAGGGAATTGGGATATAGATGAAATGTAATATTATTTGTGATCTAAGAATATTGAGGTATTTTAAATAAAGTTTAATGTAGTTAATTTAATTTCTAGAAGACAGTGAGTTTCCTATAGGCAAGTATATTTAAACTAAAACTTAAGGTTCTGCCTTCCTACATCTTGGTTTCAGAATTTTGCTCCTTTTAAAATAAAATCATGATGAGAGTGCTTAGTAGTATTAGAGCTTATCGTGCTTATTTAACATCTCTCATTGCCACAGATGAGGTCAACCTTATAGGAGAATATTTAATTATTATTACTTAATTAATGTAGGGCACTGCCTCTCTATGTAGCCCTGGCTGTCCTCAAATTTGCAACTGTCTTGTCTTAACACCTTTTAAATTTTTTATTGTGTGTGTGCATGTGTGTGAGTGTGCACACACACATGTGTGCATGCTATGCCACATATGTGGAGGTCAGAAGACAACCTTGGGGTGGTGGTCCTCTCCTTCCACTTTAATTGAGACAGGGGTTCTCTTGTTATTTATGACTGGTAAGTCCAGGCTAGCTTCTCTAAGAGCTTTCAGAATACTTTTGACTCTGTTTCCCATTGTTATAGGCACATTGGTATTATGCATTCCTGTGCCACTATGGGTCCAGCTTTATGTGGGTGCAGGGGATCTGAACTGTAGTCAGCAGACTGGCAGAGCAAGCACTTTTTACCTACTGAGCAACCTCCTCAGGCCCCATCCATGGCCTCTTGAGTGCTGGGATGACATGTGTGTACCACCATGTCTGACTCGTTTCCCCTGTACCATCTGGGTGCCATTCACTGACAATAATCCGTTCCTTTGTCCTATAGTATTTGATGATCCTTTTGATTGTTCCTACCAGGACTTCTGATATCAAGGTGATGACATCCATCAGGAACATTTGATCAAACTTCAAGGTGTGAGCTTCAAAAGGCTCACTGACACTCTTGTTCTCCTTATTTACACAGAATGCTTAGAGAAATCAGCCTTCCTCTTATTTTCCTTGCTTCCCTTTTAATTATTTCCCTATCCTCAAGTACTTTGTGACATTTTGGATGGGAAACCATGGAAGTTTTTACATGTAATACTAGTGAGGTGATGATGTAATTCAGTTGGCATAGGACTGTGGGGAATGGCTGTGGATGGAGAAGTGAGAAATGACCGCTATGTTATTGAATCACTGTGTATCTTTGGGCACATCACTTGGCTTTGCTGACCCTCAGTTTGATCATTGGTAAATTTAAGGGTGACTCCATTCTTACTAACTTGAGGAGATTTTTGGGCAGATCACATAAAATGATGGATCCAGAAAGGATTTTGATGATGAAGCCAGTAGCTGGTTCTTAGCTTTCTACCTCACATTATCTGGCCTGGGTTTCTTCATCAGGAAATGAACCAATCAGAGGTCTGCCTGGGTTTTTCATAATCTTACAAACTTCATCATAACAAGCAGCACATTACCTCATTGTGGTCAAGCATACCTGCTTTCTAACAGGAATTAGTCAAACTAGTTCCATCCCTCACCACATCTTTCTCTCATTCTCCCCTCTTAGGCACAAAGCCTCATTCCCAGGGGTCCAGCTCAGGGCACTTTCTTCTTAAATCCTAGCATTACAAAGTAAGCACCTGCCATTTATAATCTCAGTTCCCTTCCTGCACAAAATACATATCACCAAATACATATGTGTCAAGAGATGGAATTAAAAAAAAGAATACTATACTATGAATCAAATAACTGGGCTCTGCTTTGGCCTGTGTACCTCACTAGCTGTTTACCCTTGGGTAAAGCACTTCCTCTGCATATCCCCATCTGTAAAATGACAGGAAGGGTTAGAACCATGTGGTCACAAAACACTTGCCTAGCAATCTGCACATCAGGTAACTGGTTCCAGTGTGTCTGCTTGCTAACTGTGACTGGGGAAAATCACTTCCTGCCTTACTGGGCCAAACTTCCTTGTATGTAAAATAAGATGGTTGGATTAGGTGATTCATTAAGGTCTCTGACAATCTCAAAATTGGACGATTCAATGAAAGAGGTTCATTCAGCAAACATGAACTATAATGACTACTCTGTGACAAGCATTCTTTGATGATACTTGTTACAGCACTCATGGTTGCATCCTGAGACCCTGAGCACAAGTGATGATTGCCCTGTCTAGTCTTGCATATTGGCACTGAGGTGGCCTCTTGCAGCGAGCTCCTGGATCTATCCAACATCACTATGTCCAACACTAGGCAATGGTGATGAATCAAAGAAAAGGTTCAGAAATGTGCCACCATCTGCCTGCTGGAGAAATTCTCAGTGCTGACATCATACAACAGTGTGATCTCTAGCTGCTTCAATAGAGAAACTAGCCAGAAAGTAATGGCAGATTAATGGATTTGGAGGAAAGTGGTTGATTTTTGACAGCGGGACCCGTGAAAGCCATTTGTGGGCTGGGCTGAGGAGATTAGCTCTGGAAAGTCTCTCACCATCTTGAATCCAAGATTACTTGTTCCAAAATGGACCTTGAAAGCCCATTAATCTATATGTTCCTGCTACAGAGAGAGCCAGATACTGATGTGTTTTGGGGAGATGGGAGGCTTTCTTAAGTGTATCTGGGAAACAGTGAGAAAACTTTGTAGCCAGTCAGGAATTAATTGGACAGTTGCCTCTCATTTCAACTGTGGGAAAAGCATTCTTTCTCAGTGATAAGTTTAGGGTACAAAACTAGACTTTATTTTATTCTACCTATTTCAAAAAAAGCCCCCAGTAACACACTGTTGGACATTCTACCTAAGTCCAATGGAAACATCCTAATACTTACTTACCTCTTATGTAGTGGTAGGCCAGTGACTGCTCTTTCTTCCTCCCTCATTTTCTGAAGTCAACTTTATTTCACAAGGCCATTCAGCTGGAGTCCCCAGGGACTATTAGGGCAACCTTAATTTCATTCAGACTCTTCTCACCACTGTTTCCATGCTGCCTATCTAGAGTTAGCCTCTGTTTGGGTTGCCAGAGCTCTCACTAATTCAGTTCTGTGTTTCTTCCACTGCAGCCTAGCATCTGGAGAGCTCTGACCTAGGCCAAAGAAAAGGAAGATGAAAAACAAAATCTTACAAGAACACAGAAGGCCTTTGAGAGATTGACTTCCTCCATAAGCAAAGGAACACGTGGCGTATTCATGAGTCACAGAACTGGCCATCCAGATGGACAATAAGCCAGTGGAGCCTACATGGTAACGTTTTACATTACATTTGCTGCTGTGACCCACCTCATCTCCACATCCTTGCAGAGAAACCTGAGACCATGAGGAGCAGCCTTACACTGGTAGGAACCCTTTGGGCCTTCCTGTCTCTTGTTACTGCTGTGGCCAGTTCGACCAGTTACTTCCTGCCTTACTGGCTCTTTGGATCCCAGCTAGGGAAGCCAATTTCCTTCAGCACATTCAGGAGATGCAACTATCCTGTACGTGGAAAGGGATACAATCTGATCATGGTTGAAGAATGTGGACGCTATGCCAGCTTCAGTGCCATCCCAAGCCTGGCTTGGCAAATATGCACAGTTGTGACAGGAGCGGGCTGCGCTCTACTACTACTGGTGGCACTGGCTGCTGTCCTGGGCTGCTGCATGGAGGAACTCATCTCCAGAATGATGGGGCATTGCATGGGAGCAGCTCAGTTCGTAGGAGGTAAGACCTTTTTATTGGGGTTCAGTAGGTTTGGAGAATTAGGGTGAGAGAGGTGGGGAATGTGGCAATATGCAAAAATACACTTTCACATCTTCTGCTTTGTCCAATGCTAAGACGATGAATGAGAACATTTCTTTTTTTAGTTCTAAATCTGGAATTTTCCAAAGTGCAACCTCCATCAGGGTTTTATTTATAGCAAAATTGGCTAGTAGACAGAGATGATATCAGTTGCTAAGTCTGTATGTCACAAAAGTTGATCTTAAAGTGTAAGAGAGTAGAACAGTAGTCACTAGAGACAAGGAGGAGGAGATTGGATAATGGGTGCCAAAATACACTTACATAGGAAGATTACATTCTACAGCCCAGCATGGTGATCATAATCAATAGCAGTTTGTTATATATTTTATAAATATATAAACTAGAAGTAGAGGAGCTTCAAAGTCCCCAACATAAAAATTATAAGTATTTAAGCAGATGGGAATGCTAATTATTCTGATTTGATGCACTATATGTATATATCTTTATCACACTCAATATCATAAGTATGAATAATTATTATATTTAAATAAAAAGTAAGGGCTGGAGAGATTTCTCAGTGGTTAAGGCACTTGCCTGTAAATCCTAATGCCCCTGGTTTATTTCCCCAGTACCCACATATAGCTAGATGCACACAGTGGTGCATGCATATGGAGTTCATTTGCAGTGGCCCATTCTCTCTTTCTCTCTCTCTCTCTCTGTCTCTCTCTCTCTCTGTGTGTGTGTGTGTGTGTCTGCTTGAAAAAAATAAATAAAAAACATAAAATAAAACAGAAATCCACCACACTATAGAGTTCACAGATTGGTGCACCCTTAAATCCTCTGTAATAAAACAATTCTTAATGTAGCAAAGTTGAAAAAAGACTATTGTCTGTTCTGCCTTCCAGTGACAGAAACACATAATCCAGTATTACTGCTTTCATATAAACTTCATCCATAGGAGTTCATCTTTTTGGTAGTCACCTCAGAGGACAGTTACCTGATGAACACATAAACACAGGTGGTAAATACTAACCATCCCCACCAAAGAACTACTTCTCTAATAGTCAAATGCTAGGTATTGGGCAGACTATGGGTGACCACTTTTTGGCCTACTTCTAAAGATAATCCTTTTTGGTATCCAGTAAGTACATCCACTCAGATTTCTTGTGACTCTGACTTACCTACTTTCACTTTTCCTTATTCAGGCTCTCCCTAAATTGTAATGCAGTCAACTTGGGTTGCTGTCAATCTGGGGATGGACTAGGAAAGAGCTAGCTACAAATATGGCAGTTAGCAGGAAAGCAGTAAGAGCAGCTTAATTTGAACTGATAAGACAATAGAAATTTAGATAGACAGGCAAAATGTATATGTGAACAGCTGTGCTATTTTGTATACTTAGATTGGACACTGCGGAAAGTGATAGTGGAACCTATTACTGAAGTTCACTGTTCTTACAGTGTAGAATCATCATCCACTTCCTTAGCTTTCTCGTTTCGATTACCATCACAGGTAGTGAGGAAGGTAGGGAGACTAGGATTCCACTTCAGACATGATGCAAAACCAGGTCTGCTCCTCTGACTGACAGAGGGGGGTGATCCTTACAATGCAAATCTACTGTCCACTGTGATAATGTAGGCACATGAGACTTGTTTTAGTTTTCCTGATGCTTCCATACAGAGACAGGAGAGTGACAACTTAGCCACACTTGGCATTTCTTTTTTAAAATATTTTATTTATTTATTTGTTTGTTTGTTTATTTATGAGAGAGAGAGAATGAGCATGACAGGGCCTCCAACAAACAAACTCCAGATGCTTGAAAAATCTTTGAGTATCTGGCCTTTTGTGGGTACTGGGGAATTGAATCTGGGTCCTTTGGCTTCTCAGGCAAGCACCTTAACTGCTGAACCATGTATCCAGGCCCACACTTTGCATTTCTAAGAACCCCTAGCCAAGAGTAAAAAGGAGGTAGGAGTAAGAAATCAGAAGAGCAATAGTGATAGCCTCCATTAATAGTGTCTTTTTCACCAAACTTGTTTCCTCTTTATGGCTCAACTGAGACTACTATAATACCATCAAAGTTTCCACATGGACTCAGGTCTACAAAGTCAAAGGAAATTGTTATGGCAGGATATGGGAAAATAATCAGGATTTGGACATTCCCAGGTTGAGAGATACAAAAGTTTGGCTGAGTGGCCAATATGACTGAATATACTTCATTATAAAGGAAATAAAAAAGACAAATTACATTTGAGTCTCAAATGTCTCTGCAATCTACAATCTCAAAGACCCTTACTCCTAGGAACATGGCCACAATGTTTGCATAAGATGAATGACTTTAAAGTTCAAGAAAAAAGTGCCATTTGACAACAGTCTTAAAGAGGGTCAAAAGCAAGAGTATGCCAACATGTTCATCTCCAGGCAGAGGAGTGATACTGTAATAGATTGTAAGACTTCTGAAATTTGACTTCCTGATTTGTGACTAGCCAAATACCCACCATTCCTGCCTCCTTTACAGAGACTGGAAGAAGTGAAGGTTGTAGCACATGTGAAGGAACACTGAAGACTGTTTGGATTACCAGATTTTCTAGGAGTCCCTTGGCACCTGGCCACTCCTATGGCTCTTTGGTCTGACCCTGAGATTTGAGCTTTGCAGTGGCAGAAATTCAAAGCTGGGCACCATTTGGAGTTTCAGGGGTGAGAGAAAGAAGAAAAAGAGCTGCGAGGGTTAAGTTTGAGTCTGTTGTGCAGCTGATGGGGAATTGATTGCATTGCTCCAGGCCTGGCTGCTTCTCAGCAGCTTAGTTCATTAACCGAAATACCTCGGGAGGAGCCAATTTTTTGGGGGTCTGGATTATCTCTGCCAGATCCCAAACCACTAAAGA
Organism: Zapus hudsonius; assembly: GCA_004024765.1. Classification (NCBI taxonomy): domain Eukaryota; kingdom Metazoa; phylum Chordata; class Mammalia; order Rodentia; family Dipodidae; genus Zapus; species Zapus hudsonius. The sequence goes on along the minus strand of PVHP010010905.1, from coordinate 33,750 downwards.
GATGGAATATCGATTAAGAACTACCTCCTCCCCCTGCTTGACTCTTGTTCCCTAGTCTGGCGGCTGCACGCAGAGATGAGTAGTGGGAAGTGGGAGAGACAGGAAGAAATAAAGAGCTGCTGGCCTGAGTCTTATTCAGCAAGGTGACCTTATGGGGCCCTTGGGTCCCATTTGCTCCACCTGCAGTTGATCCAGCTGGACAAGCCCAGGGTCCAGAGAGTCTTCCACTGGGAACTCTGTGCCCTGCTCTAACCAGTGAAGGAAACATCTGGCCAGGAGATTATGTCATCCCTGGAGATACTGATGTTTCCAACCACCTGGCCCTGGGTCCCTGAGAACATTATCATCATTCACATGCATGTGTGTACACATGCAAGATGCTTGGGATTATCTGCTTTCTTCAGTGAGAACTAAACAAAGAAGGGATAGGTGAGAAGTAAATATAAGGAATTTCTTGGCAGGAAAAAAAAGTGTAAGATCTTGGATCAGGTCACTCAAGGTAAGCCAAGAATCTATCTAGAGCAGAAAAATGTATTGGAATCATCTGGAAAGCTTAAAAATGCAAACTGTCCAACACTCCAGTCTCCCTTTCCATTTTGATCCGCACAGCAGCAGGTGGAAAGCTGCATGTTTTGAAAAATGTTCCCAGTGGCTCCAATGTAGATGCCAAGATCCTTTTCCCAACTCAAAAGAGAACCATGGTTCTGGACATATATTTCTGCTAAGGAGATGGAATTTAACACAGCTACACAGGCTCCATGGAAGGTCATAATACCATGTACTTTTAGCTGAGTGAAAATTGTCATAAGAGACAGATAACAGAAAACTTGTTTCAGGAAAAGTGCCCTCTTTCTTCAAACTATTATCTTTCAATACATGTATAGAGTGTGTAAAGACCAAATCAGGGCAATTAACATCTATTCTTCAAACAGTATAACTTTCGTTATGATAAAAACATTCAGGATCCACTCTTCTAGCTATTTTGAAATATGAGTTACAGTTATTAAAGCTGTTGTAAGCTGTAATCATCCTAGTGTACAATAGCATATCAAAACCTGTTTCTCCTATCAAATTCTAACTCTGTATTCATTTATTATTTGCCAGTTAAAAGGAAACTATTATCCTTTCTGCAAAACATGAGTTTCCTGAAAAGTCCTCCAATATTTCACCAACTTCATGCCATTATCCTTCCTATGATACACATGGATGTTCAGTGCCTTTCTGTTTGGGAAATGATCTTCAAAGAGGTTAAGAGTAAAGTAGCAAACTGCAACAGAGCAAGAAGAATTTCAAGGGCTTGTGACTCATAATTTTGGGAGTTTGCACAGGTGCACTTGATTTCTTATTTGTTTTTTCCTTTTATAAGGAAACATTGTTTTGCATTTTCAGAGTGCTGCATGAAGCACATGCATAGGAATTACCTGTGGTGTCTGGTAACACAGAGTCCTTAGTGCCTCCACATCTCTGGCTATTTTATTCTTCCCAAATATATTACAAAAACCTCACATGTATGCACAACTCAGCTTACAAACTATAGGAGTAGCAATGTAAGTAGAAGCTATCTAAATAACCCAATCATATTCCCTGGCTCCTTACTGAAAAGGTAACTACTGTCTTGGATTTCCTTCTTTCCTCCCCATCCTCCTTCCCTCCCCCTCCTCTTCTTCCACCTCCCCTATTTACCCACCCTTCATAGCCAAGCCCATTGCAGCCTCTCTGTGTGAAGCCTCCATTCCTCTATCTTTGCTGTCTCTAGCAGATAGATGTAATCTCTCATACAACTCTAAGAAAATATTGGGTTAAGTGAATGGAAGAGGTGGTCTAGAAGGAAAAACTGAGAAACAGTCAGAGGGGAGACTTGTACCTTTTTCAGAGCTACCTTTGAGTTGTGATTGCTATGAGAGAGAATTAATAACCAATTAACCCATACTATGCTTCTCTCAGGGTAGTAAGTTCAGCCTACCCAGTGGCTATGTTGGATCAGCAGGGCACTTGGCAGTGGGTGGTGGGGAATGTAACAAAATGGTTGCTCACTTGTGAATAGGGTTGGGGAACATATTGATAATCCCCAGTGAGGAAGCTAACTCAGAGCAGAGATAAATGCCAAGCACCTAAGTAACTGGGAATGTGCACCAGGGATCTGATTATATCACTGTTGGGACACGGGACACTTGGTGTTGCGGTCAGTCCAGATGATTGAGGATACCTGTGATGTAGCTAGAGGGAGGACTTCCAGTACTGTTTGAGATGTTGCATGAAAGAGTTTGTGTTGATGTTGAGGGGACCACAAGGGCTGAGTGTCCAACTCCAGGTCTCAACTTGGTCAGTGCAGTGAATTCAAACTAACAGTGGTTCATTTGGTCCATTTTAGGATAGGGACTTCATAATAAAGGAGGACAGCAGTTGAGGAAGTGATGACAGTCCACTGAGCATGCCTATGAACAGTAGGAGTGGAAGGATGGAGCTTGCTTTCCCTTCTTAGTGAGACTAGGCAAGTTCGCAGGTGCACATGGCAGTGGACACAAGCTTCTCCAGGAAGAATATGTGGTTAGAAGGCAAAAGTGGGACGTTTAATGGGGTAAAAGTGGTTCCAGCAATGAGACACCACAGAAGTAAGAGCCATAGCTACTGGTCACACAGGGCTAGGATTTAAAGAAGTTTTCTCTGCCACCTAATCACCTGCTCTTAACATCTAAGTGAGCAGGTGTGTTAACATCACAGTGAGCTTGAAAAACATGTATATTCTTGGGCTGTGCTTAATACATGAAATACTTGGTACTAAGGCCCAAGAATCCAAGAATCTACTTTTCCTACTAGGCATTTTTTGGTTATAATTTAGCATGTAAAATAATAGGTTTCACTAAGATATTTTCAGACACTTCTCTTTCTTGTACTTTAGGTCCCTTCAGCACCCATACAGGCCCCTCAATTTCTGATATATATTATGGCTTCATTCTTCTTTATGGCTGAATAAAACTCCAATGTTTATGTATGCCACATTTTCTTTATCTGTTTTGTTTCTATTGGTGCACATCTAGGTAGGTTCCATAATTAAAAATTTAAATAGTGCTACAATAAACATAAATATACAGATATCTCAGTGGCAGGACTTAGAGACCTTTTGGTATACACCCAAATGGATATTTTAAATAAGCTTCCACTATTTCAGAAGGTTCAAGTGCCTGGCACTGGCAAAAAAAATTACCTATTGCTATTAGAAACATATCTTTAGCACTCTAAATTGACAAGAAAAACTGTTGGGGACAAATATAATTACAGATAAATTATCTTGTCATTTCACCTTCCTTTTTAATATGTTACCCAGGGAATATTTCTCCAGATATGATCAAATGTATTGGAATCAACATTTACAAGTCAAATATCTTCATGAAGCATGTTTATAATCTAATGTGTTCACCTGTCTAAAAGGCAGGATGAAGTAAGGGCATGGGGAAAATAGGTTGGGCATAGCTAATGTGTTCACCTGTCTAAAAGGCAGGATGAAGTAAGGGCATGGGGAAAATAGGTTGGACATAGCTTGTTCTTTGTGCACTGGAGAGGATCCAGGCCTCACAGAGACACCTAATCTCTTGCCAGGTGCTTCTGCAAGATAATACCTTCAATAAGGCAGCTTTTGGCTTTTGAGCTGATTGTTTTGAAGACCAAGTGAGAAAGAAATTATCACAGGAGTATAGGAAGATACTGGGAGAGAAGCCATAGAGAAATCAATGTTTCAAAACAGCAAATATTTGTTGAGTACTTTACCTGTCACTTGATTTGTAGCAGTTTCATTGGAACAGCCCTGTATGATTCAGGATTGGTATTTTCATTTAGAAGTGAAGGTATCTGAGGCGCACAGAAAGTAACTTGCCTGATGTCATATAGCCTCTAGATGGCAGAGGTAGAATTTGAATTTATGTCTAACCTGATCCCACAATTATCTTAAGAAAACATGGTTTGCTGTCTGTCCATATCTCATGCCTTCTCAAGAGTCATTGACAATTATACCAAGAATAATAAAGCCTCTAAAGTTTGATTATCTCTCTGACCAGAAAGATGTTGCCAGTGACTGGATATATGACCTTGGATAAATCACTTTCCCTTTCAAGTTCTTACTAGCCAAATATGTAAGGGGGGAGGAGGTGGGAGATTGGGTGGAATTTCTAAAGATCTTTTCTTCTATAAAATTCTATGACTATATCAGATATGTAGGATTATTTCCCAACTCTGCTGGAAAAGTCCTTTCAGAAGGCTTTACACTTGGGAAGTATGGGAAAACTCATTCTTTTCTTAAGGTGGGTGTGTTTGTGTATACATGTATGTGAGGCCACAGAATAAACACAGGTGTCATTTCTCAGGAGCCACCCACCTTTTTGGAGATTGGGTCTCTCACTGACTTAGAACTGACCAATTAGGCCAGACTGGCTGGAGATGGAGCCCCAAGGATCCACAGGTCCCTGTCCCTGCCTCCTTGCTTCCCTGCCTCCCTAGTGCTAGGATTACAAGTGAATGCCTTATGCCCAGCTTTTTTTTTTTTAACATGGCTTATGGGTGATCAAACTCAGGGCCTCATGCAAGTAAGCACTGGCAAACTAGCTATATCCTTAGCTGTTTTGTTTGTTTGTTTTGTTTTTGAGACAACGTCTCACTCTGTAGCCTAGTGTATCCTGGAACTTATTATGGTCCTTCTGCCTTAGCCTCCAAAGTCCCAGCATCACAGACAAAAGTAACCATGCTCAGCCGCTCAGTCTTAATACTTCTCACTGTAACTGGAAATAACTCAGTTTTTATTTCCACTTTTGTTTCCACCCACTGTGCACATTCTGAGCTAACTTCTCATATAATAACATTTCAGTTTACCTAGGGTGAAAGTAGGGGTGTTTTCCCATTGCTACAGGACAAATCCTAAAAGCACTATCTGTTAGTTAGCTCACTGTCTCTATCTTTATTTTTATTTTAAGATATTTTGTCCAGGTTGGTTTTGAACTCATTATATTCATACCTTGTGGTACCCTGCTAATGGGGCATGGAGGAAGTAGGATTTTGCTGAGTCTGGCAGGCTTCTGGGACTGTCTCCTTCTGATAAGGAAGGTGAGGCAAAGTCTGAGAGCCCCTATAAATCTTAGTAATCCTGAAAACTCCAGCCACCAGGCAGGCCACAGCTGTCCGATAAGATAAGCAGTTCAAAGCCTAACTTAATCCAGCTGCAATAAACAAACCTAAACAACAAGGTTACATTTCCTCTGCTAACATCACCATTCTATCCATGTCTGTATCTATCACGTAGCCCCCTCAATTTATCTATGCAAATTAGGTATCCAAAGGATACTGGCCCCTACCAATCAAACTCATGAGATGCTCACAGATCTTGCTTCCTATGCTTCTACCTCTGACTTTTCTCTATATAAGCAACTGCTATCTATACAATAAAATGAGAACTGCCCACTGCTGCGTTCTCCTGAGGGTCTCATCTCTCGTTCGGCTCACAGCTATTCCAAGCCACTGCTCACCCAGCTCCCGTGGGTAAACAGGGAGTTGATGCGCGCTGCAACTCCCTAACTAACCCACAGACCCAGAATACCTCAGTCTTATAAATTTCTGTGACTACCATATACCACTATGACTCTTGATTAAAACTTTTAGAAACACAAATATGGTCCCACTCATCACTTTGCATTAAGCTAGGCAGTGAATTTAGTTGCATAGGTGTCAGATACTAGTGTTTGTTCAAAATCACTGTGGCCACAGGCAGTGTAAGATCATTGTTCATAAAATATGAAAACATGTGCAGTAAGAAAGAGTTGTCCTGAAAGGCAGGTGCTCTTTGGAAGCATTGGTGGCAAGGCTTTAGCCCTGGTTTGAAGAGTAAGACTATAGCAGGAAGACCTCAGTTTCCCTGTAGTGACCAAATGGCCTGAACCAAAGGGGGATAAAGGAAAGCACAGGATAAAAGCTGTATTAGTTACATTTCCCTCTATTGTGACAAAATAACTCCAAAAGGAACTTAGGGAAGAAAAGGTTTCTTTTGGCTCATCACTTGGTGATGAAAATGACAGCTGTGGTGGCAGGAGCTTGAGGCAGCAAGTCATATCGTATCTGCATTCAGGAAGCAGAAATGGAGGAATCCTGGTGCTCATGCTTTGTCATTTCTGTTCAGTCAAGGATGCCAGTCCATCTCTGTTGAACCTCTCTGGAAACTCCCTCATAGACGTGCCTGGACGTGTGTCTCTATGGTTGTTCTTAATCCAGTCAAGTTGACAGTCAAGATAAAGCAGAACACAGAAGCCAAATGTGGGAGCAATGCCTGGTTAAAGGCTGAAAAGATATTTTGCGGAACAGTGTAAATGCCCAGCTCCACAGTGGATGCCTACTCAATATGTATATAGTTCATAGATGTCAGGTTGTAGCTGACTCCAAGTTATAAACTCACAACTTACTTCCAACTATTAGGGGTCTTCCTGAAACTTAGAGACAAAGATTTTAGAAAATAGTAGTGGTCTCTAAGTTGTGATTCCCTATAAACCAGACCAAATCATAAGAAGTTGAGAAAAACAACATCTTCTAAGTTATTTTTAAAAATAATTTGGCTGGGGCAGGAAAGGGGCAGGTTAAGGCATTTGTCTGTAAAGCATAAGGACCCAAGTTTGATTCCCCAGTACCCACATAAAGCCAGATGCACAAGGTAGCACATGTGGTCTGGAGTTCATTTGCAGTGGCTGGAGGCCCTAGTGTGCCCATTCTCTATCTGTGTTTGCCTCTTTCTTGCTCTAAAAATAAATAAATAAATAAATAAATAAATAAATAAATAAATAAATAAATAATAAAAAATATATACTTTTTAAGTTTGGCTGGCTGGGGGTGGTAGAGCACTTCTATAATACCATTACTTGGAAAGTTGATACAGAAGGATCAGAAGTTTAAGGTCATCCTGGGCTACAAAGCAAATTTGAGGCCAGCCTGAGCTACATAGTGAGACCCTCTCTCAAGACAAGGAAAGAGGGCTGGAGAGATGGCTTATCACTTTAAGGTGCTTGGTAACAAAGCCTGGCAACCTGGGTTTGATTCCCCAATACCCACAAAGTAGCTCATGCATCTAAACATTGTTTGCAGTGGCAAGATGTCCTGTTATGCCCATACTCACTCATACTCTTTCTGTTTTGTCTTCTCCTCCTCTCTCTTCAATAAATAAATTAAAATTAAAATTAAAAATGTATTAAAAAGGGAAAAATAGCTGTAAAATATATATTGACCTGTCTCAACTTCCAACCCTACTGGTTCTTAATGAGTTTTTTCCCCTCCACTATCTATTGCCCTCCACCACCTATGACAAGACAAAGTAATCCTGTTGAGGTGGCAGTGTGATGGAATTTCCAGTAAAAGGGGAGGTGTCAGGTCTGAATGGAGGAGGCAGAATTTTATCCGATCCAACCTAAGGGAGATTTGAAGGTGGCCAAAAATGTTATATTTTTCTACCTGTGTGTATTCTTTCCTTTCCAGGACTGCTGATAAGCTCAGGCTGTGTGTTATATCCCTTAGGATGGAATAGCCCAGAGGTAATGCAAACATGTGGGAATGTCTCCAATCAATTTCAACTAGGTAAGGTGGATGGCAGTGATGGTTTGTAGGACATCTGTTTTCAAAAGTTGATTTTTTATAAGTTGTTTGTTATTCTCTCAGAGGGTCCTCTGCTTACTAGTGTTACTGGACTGAATCTCTCCTACTTGTAACCTGTAGAAGGTGAGTGGTGTGGCCAGTATTATTTGGCCTTTTTAAATTACAAGAATTAGCTATAAACCTACTTCTTTATCTCTCTGTCCACATTGGTCACAAGATTTTATCCAGGGTGTTTTGACCACTTTAGGGAGATTATTTATAAATGGGTTTTATATACTTTGAGCCAGGCATGGTGGACCCTGCCTGTTAATTCAGGCATTCAGAATATTGAGATGGGAATAATGCAAGCCAGACTAGGCTACATAGTGAGACTCCATTTCAAAAATAAATAAATACATGGAGACTAATGATCTGAATCTATTAATTACTATTAGTGTTCCTTTCTTAGCACTGTTTTCCAATTATAAATGGGCAGTATCTGTTATTAATTTTCAACAAAACATTAAAAAGATGTAATTTGCATGAAGCACAAGAAGACTATATTAAGTGTTGGGAATTTTTAAATATTAGAATAAATGACAAATAGAGCTTTGGCACATTCCTTGGTTGCCAAATCTTACTAAGAATGGCATGTGTTTAAGATTACTAATTGGTAATAGATAAGACTATTAGAAGACTTCAATATATATCCCTAATGTATCACAGTGGTATTAGGAGCTATTTCATATAGCTTGTGCTCCAATACTTTCCTTTCTTCTGCCTAAGACTTTTTTTAAAAAAACTTTTGTTCAACCCAGGTTTGAAGGATGGAGTTTTTCTGTTTACAAACATGAGGGCAGGTTTATCTAGAAGACATGACAAACCTTGACTTTAGCATGTTCAGGGCTCTTGATTCAGGACTGAGCTAGCTGGCAAATATAATTCTTTCACAGGGGAAGAAGTTAGGAAATATTTGGGGCAAATAGTAATAAAAAGGCAATCATCATTAGTCCTGCTAGCTAGACTAGAGGAAAATAAAAATTTAGTAAACATCTCCAACTTGGATGCTAGACATATGATTCTACTTGAAAAAATCCATACATTTATTGTTATATACTTTATGTACTATGAAATTTAATCTCTTAGACTTATATTTCTACCATTACCATTATCTAATTCCAGGAAATTTTTTAGCAGCACAAAATGAGACCCCTTACCTTTATCATTTAGTCTTCCATTTCATCTGGCCTGAGCCTCTAGCAACCACTATCAATATGGATGTAGCTATTCCAGACATTTCATAAAAATAAAATCATATAATATGTTACCCTTTAAAGGATGAAAGTATTTAATTTTGATGAACTCAAACTTTAAATGGAACTGAAATTATAAGACCTGAAAGTGCAAGATTGGACTATGTATTTGTCATTGTTAAAGTGTAGTAGGGAAACAAATTTGGGTCATTAAGCTCTGCAGGCTAGTGCCTTAATCACTATGCCATCTATCTCTCCAGCCCAGACAGGTTTTTTTTTTACTATTTATATTTATTTATAAGTGCATCTGGCTTTACATGGGTACTGGGAAGTCAAATCTGGGTTGTTAGGCTTTGCAGGCAAGTGTCTTAACCGATGAGCCATCTCTTTGACATTTCTTTAATATTCTGGATATACTCACGGTGTGAAGCCATCCCTACCATACACTGAGTATTGTGTGGTTTGGTGACTGAAATAGGAGAAAGGTATCCCAGGTGTCCAGTGTTCAGAGGTTTTTTTTTAATATTTATTTATGCATTAGAGAGAGTGAGAGAAAGAGGCAGATAGAAAGAGAATGGGTACACCAGGTCCTCTAGCCACTGGAAACAAACTCCAGACTCATGTGCCCCCTTGTGCATCTGGTTTACATGAGTACTGGAGAATCAAACTTGGGTCCTTCGGCTTTGCAGGCAGGCACCCTAACCACTGAGACATCTATCTCTCCATCCCAGGTATTCAGACTTTTTAAACTTTTTTCCCCTTGAAAGGAAGCATCACGCACTAGAAGATCATATGCTTAGACCTCAGTTGGCATCCAGGCTCTACAACTAAAGAATATATATATATATATATATATATATATATATATATATATATATATATATATATATATATATATTCCATATTTACATACTCTGAATGAGCAATAATGTGTTGGTGTCCCCAATTCCCCGATTTCCATCTTCCCTGTTCCCAATCAGCTAAACTGCTTTCTTGTGTCTGTTTCCCTTCTCTACAAAATGCATATAGTAAAACTACCCATTGCAGTATCGGTGTTAGAGCAGATTATTAAAGAAGTATGCTAAGGCACTTTCTACATCATGTGATTTGAAAGGTAGTGTAGTCATGTGCTAGGGGATGGACTTTAACATTTACCTTGATGCTCTCTGGGCTCCACATGCCACTCTGTGCTATAAATTTTGGAAAGGGGGATAAACAGAGCCAACAAATAAATGATGCCTATCACAGGATAAAAAAACTTTCTGCTTGTCTTGTTGAAAGTGATGATGAGGGTAGGGAGAAGTCAGACATTGTTATTCTGCCAGAATAAGTAAAATAGATTTCTCATTCTCATGTTCTGATGGACCTCACACAGTCACACTTGTATCTTCAGTTCATCTTTCCGTAGATTCCTACCCAGTTATCCTTACCTACCACACTGCATTTTTGCCCAAATATTTAATATTAAAGTTAAAACTTCTTTAAAAGAATGCTTTCAAAATTATATATTTTTATTTATTTGTTCATAAGCAAATAAACTCCAGACACCTGTGCCACCTTGAGTATCTGGCTTTATGTGGTTACTGGAGAATCAAATCAGGGGTGTCAAGCAAGTTCCCTTAATGGCTAAGCCATTTTATTGTATGACAGCTCAGAGCTCTAATACATCAAGATGGAAAGTTCAAGTTCAATAGGGAGAGAGACCTAGAAGAAGGGGATGGACTCTCCAGCCTTTTTATTAAGTCACTAAGATTGAAATCTGCATTAATCTAAAGGTAGCAACAAGTTCACTGTTTCCATATTGAGAACAAATCTAATTCCTACTGTAAATCTGAGTTGGGCTATAATGACTTCACCCTAATCTAATTAAATACAAGTATAGTTCAGGTTGTAAGATTCTTATCTAATGCTTGGGACCAAAAGTGTTTTGGATTTTATAGCTAGACTGATATCTATATATCTACTAGATGTACACTCTATAGTTCCTTTGGGTTATGACCCAAGTCTAAAACTAAAATTTATTCATGTCTGAAAAAAATTTTTGAGGTAGGGTCTCACTCTAGCCCAGGCTGACCGGGAACTCAGTCTGTAGTCCCAGACTGGCCTCAAAATTACAGAGATCCTCTTACCTCTGCCTCCTGAGTGCTGGGAATAAAGGTGTGTGCCAGCATACCTGGCTTTAAAAGTCATTTTATACAGTAATTTTAGCATTTCTGTGTTTTAACTGTGACTGGTCACATGAGGTCAAGTGGAGAATTTTGCACTGTGGCATCATACTCCAAGGACCCCAAAAGATTCAGATTTTGGAGCAGTTCATAACTGAGACGTCATAGTAGAGATGTTCAAACTGTATTAGACATAATTCTCTAGTTAACTTATGCATGAGACAAGTCCATCCCCTTCTTCTAGGTCTCTGCCTATTGAACTTGCACTTTCCATCTTGATGTCTTAAAGCTCTGAGCTGTCATATAAACAGTCTGATTCTTCTGCTGGACAGAGATACTCACCGGCAGCAAGAGGCTCAGCTGAATCCAATGCTTCATCAATTCTTATCAAGGCACCAGACATGTGAATGAAATTTTCCTGGACCTCCATACCAGCCATGTGAATAGCACTGATTTGCCCCAGTTAATGCTATTTAGAATAAATTTACCAAGTTGGGCTCTTGCCAAATCATGACCAATAAAATCATAAGACATAATAAAAATAGTTGTTGTTTTAAGCTACTGGACTGAGAAAGTTTGTTACACAGCAAGGAATAACCAGAAAAATGCTGAACAATCTTAAAAGTAATTCCTGTATGCTACAAAATACAAACAGTGCATACATTAATATTTAAAATGCAAACTCAGTCTTTTATTCAACTCAATCCCATATCCCAATAGGACCATTACATTTCTTTTGTTTTCTCCAGAATTTTTTTAAATCCCTGCTGCCATACAGAACATGTTATCTCTAACATGGAAAAATATAGCATACCTGAAATGATGGACAAAGATCTATATATAGCTCTCTAAGAGCTATTGTTACATGAAAACGTCAAAGAGCAGAAGAGAATTGCTGGCTAGATAGCTACAGGGTTAGAATAGTATGCTCCCTGTGATCCTCCTGTCTCTGCCCCATTCAGCGCTGTGGTTACAGGCATGCCCAGTCCTGCCTGTTTTTTATGTAGGTGTGGGGATTGAATTCATGCCCTCATTGTTGCACAGCAAATGCTCTACTGAACTAGGCCATCTCCCCAGCCCCGCATTTTAACACTTTTATCTGTTCATTCAATTTAGTTTAATTTTGAAAACTGAGCACTTTTAGTACAACATTTCCGAGATTTAGTTTGCATGTTACTGCAAGGAGTCAAAGTCCTGCTAGCAAACTCATTCCTAACTCCCATGTTAGCATGCCACCAAAGGACTTCAGGCTGTTGGAGAGGCTTTAAAAAAAAAGAAAGAAAAACTGTTTTTATGAATTTCCTTTTAATTAACATATATTAATCATATAAAGATGTGGAATTCATTATGACTCTTTTTACATGTATATCCTGCCCTTTGTTCATGTTCAGATTCCCATTACTCTTTCGTCATCACTTTCACAGGTCTCCTTCTTCCCAAATAACTCCTCTTCTACTTTCATAGATTTTGTTGTTTTAATCTAGGTTCTGCATATGAAAGGAAACATCTAATATTTACCTTTATGAGTTTGGATTGTTTCATTTAACATGATCTACAGTTATAGACATAATCCTATACATGACATGATTTCATTTTTCTTTCTAGGTGAATAATTGCTGTGTTTCATTAGTACCATATTTTCTTTATCCATTCTCCAATTGATGGCCACCTAGATTGATTTCATAATAGGCCTATTGCAAATAGCAGTGAAGACAATTTTTGGTATATTCTGTTTTCTCTCATCCACCCAACTTATACATAATGGAATTTTTCAACAGTAAAGAAAGAATGAAATTATGGAACCTTGAGAAAAATTGATGGAACTTGTGATCATCATGTTAAGTGAAATGAGCCAGACTCAGAAAAATAAATATCACATTTTCCCATTTGTGTGTGTGTATACATGTGCATGTGTGTATACACACATACATAATACATACATACATACATGTGTGTGGGGGACAGAAAATTGAAAGGGGAGGAAAAGAGATTACTGAGGAGTGGTGTAGTTTAGTCATGGGAAGCTTTGGGGAAGAGGGATTTAAGGAAGTGGAAAGAAGAAAGGTAACCCTCACTGGAGTAGAGTAAGGCCAAGACAAGGTCAGAAGGTAGTTAAGCAGCCAAGGACATGGTGGTGAGAAGCCAGATTTGGGCTCAAATCTTGGCTCCACCACTTATCAGTTAAAGACTCTGGGTAGCTTAGGGAGTTGCAGCATGCATCAACTCCCTGTTCACCCACGGGGGCTGGGTGAGCAGAGGCTTGGAATAGCTGTGAGCCGAACGAGAGATGAGACCCTCGGGAGAACACGGCAGTGGGGAATTCTCATTTTATTGGATAGATAGGAGTTTATATAGAGAAAAGTCAGAGGTAAAAGCATAGGAAGCAAGATCTGTGGGCATCTCATGAGTTTGATTGGTAGGGGCCAGTAACCTTTGTATACCTAATTTACATAGATAAATTGAGGGGGATACGTGACTCTATACATGGATAGAATGGTGATGTTAGCAGAGGAAATGAAACCTTGTTGTTTAGGTTTGTTTATTTGCAGTTGGATTAAGTTAGGCTTTGAACTGCTTGCTTTTATCTTATCGGACAGCTATGGCCTGCCTGGGGGCTGGAGTTTTCAGGATTGCTAAGATTTATAGGGGCCCTCGGACTTTGCCTCAACTTCCTTATCAGAAGGAGACAGTTCTAGAAGCCTGCCAGACTCAGCAAAACCCTACTTCCTCCATGCCCCATTAGCAGGGTATCACAAAAGACCTGAGACAGGCAATGACTTGCCCTGTGTATATCTCAGTTTTCTCATCTCTAAAATATTGGTAACAATGGGGACTCTCTCCTAGATATTTGGTGTAGACTACTGTGTTAATATTTCTAAAGCACTCAGATGAGGTTAGAGCCAAGAGCTCCAGCAAGCATGTTCTGTGAAACAGGTTCAGAAGTGTAAACATTGTTTTTCTTGTTAAAATTCTTGTATAACTTGCTCGGGGCTTGATCTTAAAAGCAATAGGAACCCTGTTTTATTATAACTGAGCAGAAGGCAGGGTGGAAAAAAATGTAAGAGCCATGGTGGGGGAGATTTTCCAGAGACATTGCCCACCTCAGCAACAGTACACAAAAGGGGAAGAAAAAGAAAGAAAGAAAACCTGGGGCTACCTCTGGTGCAGTTCATAACCCCCTAACCTGTGGACAGATCCATTATGCGAATCGAGGAAGTATCCCAGTGAGTAGGGGACAGAGAGGAGAGAAACAGGGACACTTTCACGAGATTTGCTCATACAATGTATATACTTATCATAATAAAGATATTAAATAAAAATAGCAGGAAGCCATTGAAGAGCTTGAATTACTTAAAAGTCAAAGTAGCATAGATTATCTTTCCTTGTGTATCAATGCAAGAATTTTCCTTGTAATTATTGCCTCCATATCAATTTTTCTATGTCTTGATAGACATGTAGGTCTTCTACTACCATCTTTTCATTTAAGTTTGCACTTTTTCATATTTTTAGTAACTGCATTGTTAAAAAAAGGATAATAATAGCAAACTCCACAGAAGATCTCATTACCTTAAGGTATATACCTTAAGGTACATACCAAAAGGATTATTGGCTGATTCTTAGTTAGTCCTTTTGGTGTTTCTATAGCAGAATACCTGAAATTGCACAATATATAAAGAAAATAGTTTTGTTTGGCTCATTATTCTCGTGGTCAGTATGTTAAAATATGGTGGAGAAACAGAAAGGGACATGCATATTGTTTTAGTTAATGTCTCATTACTGTGAACAAATGCCTCGCCAGAGCAATTTAAGGAAGGAAAGGATTTATTTTGATTTACAGTTTGAGAGGCAATACATTCCATCATGACAGGAGCAGGGGCTGAATTCATCAGTCAGGAAGAAGACGTGAATAGGAGGAGGGACCAAGTTATCAAACCTCACTTCCTTTAGTGACCTACTTCCTCTACCATGTCCCCACTTCCTATAGGTTCACATCATTTTCAAACATTGCTGCAGGCTGGGGACCACTTGTTCAAGCACATGAGATTAGAAGGGACATTTTGCATTTAAACCCAAATAGGTAAGTACAGAGAGGTTATGAGAGCCTGGATTTTATCCCTAGTACTGTAAAAATAAGTAACTTTATTGAAAATAGATTTAAAAAATAAATCCTGCTGTGGAGGAGAACTGAGAAACTATCCAGTAGCTAGTTAAGCAGATGGGATAAGGGAATTATTTACAAGATGGCCAAATGCTGGAACTTGATGGGAATGATCTCATAGAAGAGGGATTAATTAAGAAACTTATGGTCAGGCTGGAGAGATAGCTCAGTGGTTAAGGTGCTTGTCTCTAATGCCTAAGGACCCGGGTTCGATTTCCCAGTGCCCACGTAAAGCCAGATGCACAAAGTGATGCTTGCATCTGGAGTTCATTTGCAGTGGCTGGATGCCTTGGTGCACCCATGCTTCTCTCTCTCTCTTTCTCTCTCTCTCTCTGTCTCTCTCTGTATGTATCTCTCTGCTTACAAATAAATAAATTTGAAAAAAGAAACTTACGGTCTTTCAAATGAATGTGCAATAAAGAGAATCTTTTTCTTTTCATATAATATAAATATAAAATATCTGTGTACATGTATTAAACATCATAAAAACTCAATGTATAATAAGTACATGATGATAAAAATATTTTATAAGTTTATGTAGAAAAAATAAAGAAATCTAAGTAAGATGCTTGAACTAATAACTGATTTTGTAATATGTACAGTTACTTCATTCAGCTCTGTTGAGATTCTAAAAAATCTTCTTAAGTCTATAAACTACTAATTCATCTATATTCCATGACTTATAGACAGGGGCCATTATGAATACTTCAGTGAGAACATAAATAATCTTAATACTTCTGATACATAACTATTTCCAGAGAAGTTTTCAAAACTATTATGGTATTTGCAGCACTTAATTCTTAGGTAAGGTCTGCACCATCTGTAGATTTACCATGTTTATCTCATGTGGCATAATCTAATTTGCTCCTCAAAAACTCATGCACACCATTGGTTTGTCGAAAAAGTGTGACTTCTAATAGTGTCAAAGGTGATGAGGTGTAAATAGGATGGAAACATTAATTTATTTATATATTTTATTATGATATATTTTGCTTAATGGTTGAGTTTTCTAGGTATTAAAATACTAATAATACTTTGATTTTCATTTCAATACTTGTATCTGTTTTTAAGTTTTATTACAATTATAAAATCATAGCCAATATTCATAGCAATTAAAAACAAAGAAAAAGAAAACATGTAAGTAGCTGATGATAGCATGCTGTTGTTTAATTGGGAAGGTAAAGTGAGTTATGTAAAGTCATAATGCAAATTAAACACAGAATACTGGATGGAAGAGATCTTCTCATTCACTGTCCTGCATGTGCTACAATGGTCACTTTTACCCTCCACGAATGAAGGTATATGATAAGTTATTTAAGAATTTATTGCTTACAGAAAAAAATGTCTAAAATATTACAGAAAATACTCACTTTTGTACCTTGTCTTCTCAAACTCTCCTCCTTCAGCCTCATTCCCTAATAATCTTTTGTTTATTTTTTTGTTTTTGTGTTTGTTTTTTTTTTCAAGGTAAAGTCTCACTTTACCCCAGCCTGACCTGGAACTCACTTTGTAGTTACAGGCTAGCCTGAAACTCACAGTAATCCTGCTACATCTGCCTCCCAAATACTAGGATTAATGGCATGCACCATCATGCCCACCTCCCCTGTTATAAGAAGAGTAAAATAAATAAGGGTAGGGGACAGGCCTGATGAAATTCTTGAAGAGACTTCCAGTGGAAGGAAAATATAAGTGAAAATTCAAAGTGCCTCTAGATTTGACTTGGACCCCAAACAGTCCTGTTAGCCTTGATGAAGGAGAAAGACACAAGTTTTTGTGGTCCACATGTTCTAGGATTATATGCATATGTATGTATACCTGGGACCTCTCTCTGGTTGCCTGGAATGTCTACTTCTTATGTACTCTTGATCTCTTTCTTCTGTCTTGAAATAAAGTAATTGCATGAGGAGGGAGGAGTGGGAAGAGTGAATCATTAAAGAGAGGTTTTACAAGATGCAGCCACCAAGACACACTATTGCAAACCAGGCATGGGGGTGCACACCTGTAATCCCGCTATCTGGGTGGCCGAAGCAGGGGGCTTGTGAATTCCTGGCAAACCTGGATTACAGAGGGAGACCCTGGATCAACACAACTAACAAAACAAAATAAAAATCTCCATGCTATTGAGAAAAGAATCCCAAATTTCTTGATTTTCAATGTTTGACCTTTTCCTAAGGCTTTTCCTATTTCTAACATTTCTTCTCATGTCTCCCAGTCTCCCATGCTGTCCCATTACTCCCTGCATACCTGCTTTCCAATCACTTAACTACTATTCACAAGGGTTTTCATTTCAACATTTGGGGGAGCTAGTTCCCTTTCTTCTTTACTTCATTTAAAAAAGAAACCAATATTGAAATACTTAAATCAGACAACAAAATACATTAACCACGGACTTACACTTTTACAATGGGAGGCATCTTGTGGATAAAGACTATTTATAGCTATAGACTCAGATACAGTATTGAGGTCTAGTAAGGGCAGGTAACTTTCCTATAGCTTCACAGATTGTGACTTGAAATTAGGTTCGTGATACACACACACACACTATAGATGCTGCTCAGTGGTAATCCAGTATCTGTTTGTTAGGGGCTGGTGAGATGATGCAGAGGTTAAAGGTGCTAGCTTCTAGAATCTGTTTGCTGAATGAGTCACCTATTCATTAAAAAGGGGAAAGTCAGTCAAAGGCGCCCAGCAACAGCCCTGTCAAGAGTAATGCCTTTTCCACACCTTTATTTTATTAAATAAATAAAACTTTTAAGATGAGAAAGGTACTTTGTCGATTGTTAATTTGAGTCTGGTCATCAAATGGAGATTTCATGGACTTGATTCCACTCAAATGAATCTTGGAGAAGTCTAACAGTTAATTGATGTGTTTACCTCAACCCCTCCCCCAGCCATCCCTCACCAAGTCTCTAATTGATATCAAAGTCAGTGAGATCCAGGTAAAGACAATAACCTATGGGAAAGAGGAGTGATTATAGATTGCCTAATGTTGAGAGTGCATTTTAGAATAAGGATATGCTCAGATATGTGACCTGGAGCAAATTATTCAGCAATTGTGAGATTCTTGTTATCTTAAAGGGTTTTGTGCAGGTTAAATGAGATCATTCATGAAATATACTTAATATAGAGTTTGGCATAAATTGAGCCATCAATAGTTTCTGTCTGATGTCACAATTATCATTATACTGATACCAATTTTAAAATAAAAATGTTCCCTATTTTTGATGGTTGCTTTTTTGGTGTGTGTGTGTGTGTGTGTGTGTGTGTGTGTGTGTGTGTGTGTGTGCAAATGCATGTATGTGTATGTGGAGGCCAGTGGACAACCTTTGGTATCACCTTATCACCTTCAGGATTACTGTCCACCTTTTTGTCACAAGGTCTCTTATTGGCTAGACTGGCTTTCCAGTGGGTCCCAGGGATGTGCCTATGTCTGTCTTACAGTAAACACATACTATCATAGCAGGCTTTAAAAAATTAAATACACACACATATATATGTATTATATATATAATACATATATATATACACACAGGTTATACTCTTTACCCCTCACCCCTCCTCAATTTTGCCTGGAGCCCTCCTCAGTGGAGTTATGTTATTCACTGTGGAGCTATGAAGGCCTCAGTCAGTCCCTGTGGGGTAGCTGGGGGACAGTGACTTAGGGCATTCCTACCCATTCTGTGTACCATACATTTTATATTTGAGTTCTAGAGATCAAACATAAGTTATCTTGCTTTTAAGGTAAGCACTTTATTGACTGAACCATCTCCCCAGTCTCTGATGGTTAGTCTTTATTATCATCATGACTGGATTTAAAATCTCCTAGGAGACACAGCTCTGGGCATGTTCATGAGGGTTTAATTAAGGAGGGAAAACCCACACTGAATGTGGTAACGCCATTCCATAGGCTGAGGTCCTGGGCTCAGTAAAAGGGGAAAACAAGATAGCTGGATGGCCACCAATGTTCCTATCTCAGCTCCCTGATCTATGCAGATCTGAAGGTGGTGCCTGCTGCCATGCCTGCCCTGCCACCATCTGACTGATGGTATGCTCTGAAACCACTAGCCAAAATGGATCTTTCTTTAAGTTGTTTTCATTCACATATTTATTTACAGTAACAAGAAAGGTACCTTATATGTCAAATTTCAGTTTTCAGAAATGTTTACAGCAAGAAGCTTATTAAATATCAGGGTTTCTTAATTTTTTTCTCACTTGTGAACCCTTTCACATAAGAAAGTTTTGTACAACCCCAGGCATACAGATATATAAAACAGATATACCAATCAAATAGTTGCCAGTGAGAAATCATAAAGAAATTGACTTTAAAACAACTCTTTGGTACATAAATAACTACAATATTTCATAGATGAAAGTAAATTCAAATATTAATGAAATAGGTGTACTTGCTTTTATGGTGAGAATTAAGCCTTGGTGAGTATATGATACAATACTTCAGTGCTTTTCACACATTCTTATGTCCACAGAGGGGCAGCAGAGTGCAGTTCTAGACACAGGCCTGGCCAGGTTATCTGGTAACTTGGGTTTCAGCTTTCCTTAGCTGGCTTGGGCCCTTCCCTTTACTATACAGATTAGTCACCTTGTTACCATAGCACCCAGTTGTAAAACCTGGGTCCAAATGTTCATCCACATTAAGAGAAAATAAAATAATATATGGAGAAATGGAAAATGAATTGACATATAATTTTATTTAAAATTCTTGAATTGTCATTGCCTTACCTATAGCAATGTTATAACCTACAGAAAAGATGAAAGAAATGGCAGGAGGTATTTTTTCTCCTAGAGAAAGAAGAGTCTGTCTTTTGTTGTCCAGGTTCTTTCTGCAGACTATTTCATTCCCACTATGGTATTTCTTGGCATGCCTCCTTATAACGCAAGACCCCAGGTACCTAGGTAGCTTTGTATTGCAAGACATTTACCATTTATGGCTTATTTTCATACATATTGTCATGTGTAAAATTGTGAGGTGTAAATCAATGTATTTAATGTTGATGATTGTTACTTATAAGCAATGGGAATGTAGCCACTTTTCTTCTTTAAAGATCTATGTATTTTCTAAGTTAACATCAAAACAACAACACTATTGTTATTAATGATATGAAAAAAGATACCTATATTCATTTTGAAAAAAAGCAGAAGAGTAAATTTTCAGGGGCTTCTAACATACAGTTAACTATGATAGGAGATAAATATTAATATGTTTGATTATAGTAGTCATTTTACTATACATATATCAACATATATAATAAAACCAGCCTACTTAAGATAATCCTCTTAATGGAGAGGAGACTTTAAGAATCACTGGTGGGGTAGGAGTGGCAATGAAGATGGCCAAGAGGATTTCCCAGAGCGAATATGGCCTAATAGCCAGACCTGGGTTCAGATGTAGCTTAAGATCTTAGTAGCCTGCACAGAGTGTTGTGTCCATGCAGAGGAGAAGTGGGCCTAAGTTGGAGGAGGAAGGAGGGAGCCAATGTGTCAGGGAGCTAATTCCTCCATCTGCATATCTTGCTCTCAGTGCTCTCTAAATGTTAACATTTGACAGAATGAACAAATCATAGAATGGTTGTATGGTTATCTTGCCATCCGGTCATAGGCAAATCATTTCATTTCTTTAAACCTATTTCCCCATGTGAGGGTGATGTTAGCTACCTTCCAAAATTGTTTTTGACATGTAATGAAAAAAATCACATTTAAAAATATTTTATGAAATTATGTCCTCCATGCATAAGGAATAATTTAGAAAATCAGTATGTTAGATATTCTCAGTGATTATTTTTTCTGTTAAAAACAATGAAGTCCTTAATGAGATTCCACACATTCCAAGGAACATGAAGCTGTTTTTATTTTGAATAGGAAAAAAATATCAACTGTGCTTATAAATATTTCTCCCCTTTCTGAAATTGTCCATAAGAGAAAGGATGCTCATCCCTGAATTAGTTGCTGGCTAAATTGCCTCCAATTCTGCATCTCCAGAAGAGAATAAAATTGATAAGAGCCTTAAGGTCAGGCAGGTGTCATGGTTTGATCCAGGTGTCCCCCACAAACAAATGAATGTGTTCTGCTAGATCGATCCTCAGCTGATGGCAATTCGGGAATTAGAACCTCATTAGAGCTGTGTTGTTGGGGGTGGGCTTATGGGGGTTATAAGCCAGCTTCCCCTTGCCAGTGTTTGGCACACCATCCTGCCGCTGTTTGCAGTGCTGTGGCAGAGGTGATGTCCAGCCCTCTGCTCATGCCATCGTTTTCCCTGCCTGGATGGAGTCTCCCCTCGAGTCCATAAGCCAAATAAACCCATTCCTCTACAAGCCGCTTTTGCTTGGGTTCTTTCTGCGCAGCAAACAGAATGCTGACTGCAACAGGCAGGTCTTCCTCCTGGCTTAATTTCACCCATTGTTTTGCTGGATCTTCGGTTCTAGTAAATGGCTCACTAACTCAAATAGTGAACTGGCTGCCTTTACATCAGAAAACCACATGATGGCAGTAAAGATAGGCAATTTCTTTCAGTTCTCTGCTGCTCTCTGATCTTCATTCACAAGGTGAAACACATTGAATTTCCATGCTTCCAGTTCTTCCCCTTGAGTTCGTTCTATAAGTCTCCATGCCACTTCTCTTTTCCTCCTTTACCTTTATTGTGTGCTAGTTTTCCCCCATTTATTTTAGAATGATTCTGTGTCTTAAACCATTGTTTAAAAATGCTAACACTGTAGCACCCTGTAATCATGGGTTCTGACAAGGAGGGTTAAATGGGTTGATGCACCAAATATGATGAGTGCAAGGTCTGCACCCAGTAAGGGTTAGTGGTGACTGTACTGTTGCTATCATTTTCAGTATAGATCAGACTAACTCAGGAGGGTCATTAAGAAAGAAGGAAAACCAGGAACCACTGTGATCCTGAAGTTGGAGTCATAGGTGTGAAAATATATGTTTCACCTGTGTCAAATAATATTCTTTTAAAACCATTGTCACCAGGCTTTATCAAAGTAAATTGTAAGAAACACTGGGAAAGACATGGCTGCACCTCTCAACATAAAGCCTCTAGCACTGTATTGAACACAGTAGAGCCTCCCAATGACTATTGACTTCCTACCTTGTGTTCAGTGGGTTCACCCCCACCTGCTAATGGGGTATGGAGGATGTAGGGTTTTGCTGAGTCTGGCAGGCTTCTGGGACTGTCTCCTCCTTATAAGGAAGTTGAGGCAAAGTCTGAGGGCCCCTATAAATCTTAGCAATCCTGAACACTCCAGCCCCTAGGCAGGCCACAGCTGTACCCTGAGACTAGCAGGCAATTTAAAGCCTAACTTAGTCCAGCTACAATAACATACCTAAGCAATAAGGTTACATTTCCTCTACTGACATCACAATTCTATACATGTCCATGTATAGTCATATAGCCCCCTCAATCTATCTATGCAAAATAGGTATCCAAAGAATACTGGCCCCTGCCAATCTCCTTGCTTCCTATGCTTCTACCTCTGAATTTCCTCTATATAAGCAACTGCTATCTATACAATAAAATGAGAATTGCCCACTGCCGCGTTCTCCCGAGAGTCTCATCTCTCGTTTGGCTCACAGCTATTCCAAGCCGCTGCTCACCCAGCCCCTGTGGGTGAACAGGGAGTTTGCTGCAATTCTCTAAGTAATCCACAGACCCAGACTAACGATCTGGTAGGTCATGTGTTCTCATAATCAGAAAGCTCATGGAGACTCAGAGTTGGATTCTAACCAGTGTGGAATAGGCAAAAGGAGAATGAGAACAGAAGGGAAGATTCTCAACACTTCCAGGGGAAGTAACATGGTTAGCTCAGTCCTGACTCATCTCAGCAGATATATTAAATGCTGAGAGAGCCATAGAGTTCCTCTCAAATCCCTAAAAGTTTCTCCTAAAGAGTTAAACAGCCCAGGGAATTTCCCTATTTAATTCCAAAATACAAATAATGAGTGGCAATTATAGAAAACAGTGTCACTTTAGATAGATGTGCTCCCAGAAACTCAGACTGACAACTGTACCATTATCAAGGTTAAATCTTACACATGTATTCTTGATAATTCTGCTTAAGTCTCAACTGCTTTATAAGATTTACAAAAACAGTTACAGACCATGCCAAGCACCACCATGTCATTTGGTGAAGAGCTAGAAATAGACCCCTGGATCTTAAGGGTGAAAGAAAATTATGCCTATCATTTCTGGCAATCATAAATGCTAATTTGAACCTTCTGTTCTCAGCTATTATTTTAACTTTATCTCCTCTCATTTACATTTAGTCCACACTCAGAGGGTCCTGTAACAACCTAACTCCATCTACCTGGAGTCCCCTTGACCACCCTCCAAGGCCTGATAATCTTCAAGAATGGGAATAGTAAAGAGTTTCAATTTTCTCAGTGCCCACTTCCCATAACTCATTGCTTTATTCTTTCTCCCCAGTGTCTTTATCCACGACTATCTTATTGCACTTTTAAGGTCCCTTAGACAGACCAACTGGAGAAGAACAACAACAGCTGTACCCAAGGATGCCATTCAGCTTGAAGAATCCAGAGTGGTCATCACCCCAATTCCCTAACAGCAGTTGAAGTCACTTCTTCAGAATGGGTATTAATGCAGCTTATGGGTAACAGAACCACCTGGGAGTAAAGGCAAAGAATGTCCTTACATTTGTCCTTGCAGTCAACACTTTTCTATAGGTCAGAGAAGAATCTGGCTTCTATCCTTATCTCTTGCTACCTAAAGAAGTTCCTTAGATCTCTTTTGCTTTGAACTGAACTTGAAACCATGCCTAGGAATGAGTTCCCTAGATGTGTTTTTTCCATAAACTCAACTAGAATCCCTCTCCAGAAAGTTCTCTTTTTCAAGATTTAAGATTCTTGGAAGGATTACACCTGGACCTGGCTTTGTAGTTGGTTATCTGAGATCCCATTCAGATGCAGAAACCAGTTGCCAGACCTGGTTAGATCAGCCTATATCCAGAACCTATAAAAGACCCAAATTTGTGTCTCTAAGCAGGCTTTACCCTACTTCTGCCTTGTCATGGGCAAGAACTTTCTGAACTCTCCCCTCTTTCCTTCTTTTAAGTACTTAAATTTCTATTTGTAATGCAATAAAAATCTCTCTAAACTGTAAAAACATAAATGAAAAAAATTTATGTTCAATGTAAATGGATAAAATTCCTTAAATCAAAAAACTTACAGTAGTAGAATGATATTTTAAAAGTGTGTTGTAGTCAGCCACACACCACTGGGATGAATCTTCAAACCAGGCACAGTTTGTGGAAGGAAAGGATCTATTGAAGTTACAGATGCACAGGAAGATCCATAATGCAAAAGAGGCTGGTCCCCTTTCACAGGCCCAAGCAGAGAGAGTAACCCATTACCAACACCACACACACAGTAGCAAAAGTCCTATCCATTTATAGAACCTTAGGGCAAGGTCTTGTAACACTATGCCAGACTTACTGGCTTCTGAATCTCTAGAATTTCCTTCCTGCTCTGTCCTCTCAGGAAGGGATGTTCATTTCCTGATCTTCCTTATATCCTGCCCCTTGCTGAGTGGCTGCCTTCCTGTAAGCACCCTCAGAGACCCACCCAAAATAGTTAAAAAGATCAAGTTGACAACAAAACCTAACCATCACAAAGTGTAAGCTATATATTATTTCCAAAAAAATTCATCTTAAACTTAAGAATGAACATAGGCTAAAAAGAAAGTGATAGTAGGATTCTTTGTGCAAATGGTAAACAAGAGAGAGCTTGGGATGAATATACTGACAATGGAAAAAAATTAATTCAATTTAAAATAAACTATGGCAAGGGACAAACAAAGGCTATGACATTATGGCAAAAGTATCAATGGAACAAAATGTATAATAATTACAAATATATATTCACACAACATAAAAATACTTAAATATATAAAACAAACATGGGCATAGCTAAAGGAGAAATAGCAAAATAATAGTAGTAGTAGGATTTCAATACCCTGCTTTCTATAATTTATAGATTAATAAAGAAAATATAAAACTTGAACAGCATTATGTCAAATGGATTGAAAAGGAACATTCAGAAGATTTAGTGCAATAGCAGCAAAATTCACATTTCCTTAAAGTTTACACAAAACAATCTCTAGAATAAATCACCTGTAAGAGTAATGTAGTTTAAATGTGAAATATTCCCATTGCCATACCTATTAGTGATTAAACTTCATACTTAATCCTTAGCTGGTGACAATTTGGGAGGTAGTTTTGTTGGAGGAGGTGTGTTATGTTAGGTGGGCTTTATGGTGTTACAGCCCAGGTCCCCCTGGCTAGAGCTAGCTCACCGATTGTTACTACCTTCCAAGTGCTATGACAAGTTGTAAGGCACAACCTCTGATCTACCATGCCATAATGGAGCGTTCTCTCAAGACAGTAAACCAAATCAAACCCTTTCTTTCATATACTGATTTTGATTGGTTGTTTTGTCCAAGAAATAAGGAATTAACTGCTATAGATAATAATATATTAAAAGAAAATTTTATAATAAATGATTGTTAAAATCATAAAAGTAAATATGTGATGACATATTATTCCTGAACTGTTGTCTTTTCTGCCCACAGATTACTATCATCATATATTAGTATGCATAGAAATATTTTGCTGATTATCTTAACACACACATATGTTCATTTTCACATTTATTTTATCCATGAGTCCCTCGTTTTCTTCTGAAGTTAGTTACAATTAAAAGTAGCCTATAATTAGTAAATGATATAAACATATAACATGTCATTAATAGTTTCTTATTAAATGTTATGAAGAATGCTAAATTTGGAAAAGTTTATAGATTAATTCAGCAACTTTAAAATTATTTTAGAGAAAGAGTTTTGCTATATATAATACATGCTGGCCTAAAACTTATAGAAATGGTCCTACTTCAGCCTCCTTAGGGTTCGGATTATAAGTGTGTGCCATTGAGAAATTATGTTTCATTGAGAAATTGAGATCTATGGGCCTAATAATGTAGCTCAGTCGTAGAGGATCTGGCATAGCATGTACCAGGCCCTGTGTTTGATTCAAAGTACCACAAAAGCACCTTATATAGAGATAGATACAAATTTAGATGCTAGGTGGTTAAGTGCACTTGTATTCCATGCACATGGCCCTGGTTCTATCCCTAGCACTGCCAAAACAAACAAAAAGTATTTACATATAGAAATTGAGCCTTCTTTGTCACATGAGTATATAGCATAGTATATTAATATAATGCTATGTATTCATTTGAATATGTGTTATGTGTAAACATTTCATAGTATCATACCATGGACATTATTTATAATGATTAATGAGCTGATAACTAAACTCTACCCTCCATTTTGAGAAAGAAAATAATTGAAAGCATTTGGGATTCAAAGAAATTTCTCTATCAAATTTAAAAACACTTTATTGAAAAATTTCATTCATATATATTTAATGTATTTTGATCATAATGCCATCTGATTACATTCCACTAAACCCCTTCTCTCCAAATAGTCTCTCTTCTATTTTGATGTCTTTCTTTGCCCCCTTCCATTGGCTAAATGTTATATAGGTCTTGTGCAAGTAATAATAGTCACTTTTGATGGCCATGTCATGTCTGGAAGGCAGTATTCCAAAGCACTCCTTTTCATCCACTGGCTGTTACATTCTTTTCACCTCCTCTTCCAAAGTGTTCCCTGAACCTTGAAAAACATGATAAAGATGTCTCATTTAGTGCTGGGCACTCAACAGTCACTTATTCTCAGCATTTTGATGAGATTTGAATCTTCCCAGCACCTGCCACCAAGGAACATAAAATGCACTCAGGAAATTTGTGTTGAGCATCTCATGGATAGATGGCATTATTTAGAACTTAAAGGAGTATGTCTCATACCTGTCAACCAGGAAGGAACTGAAAATCATTTACCCACTAATTTTGGCTTCCATTGGTTATGGAAGGGAAGAGAGACATCCAGTCCTAAGGTATCCTTAAAAATCACATGATGGTATCATTGGCAGAGAAGCTTTTTTTTTCAGACAGCAGTGGGTACTGGGGAGACTCAAAAATCACTACAGTGCTGAGAATAGTGGCTGATGAGAGCTTAACTGGAAATGAGACATTTCTAACATAACTGCCACAGTTCAGGAAACATTGTAGAAGAGTTAGTGAAAAGTATTTAAGAGCAAGAGGGTGCATAAGATTACTTTGGTCACTACACTCTGTTTATGAAGTGACTTGCATTCATGACCTCATAGTACATGTTGTCTGTCATTACCTCCATAGGACCAGAACAAAGTGGAGCCCATCAAAATTTGAACATGAATAAGGGAGGAGAGTAAAAATGACAACAAATTAGATAAGAGATAATTTGGAAAGAAAGGGTTGAGTAGATTATGGGTTGGACGGGAAAGGGTAATAGGAAGAGATTATGTTAGTATATGAAAATTCTTACTTAAAAAGTTAAAAAAAATCACAGGGTTGTGAATAAGAGACAGCTTTAGTGGATTCAAGGTGAAGCACTGTCAGGTTTCACACAAGAGAATAGATGGAAATATGCAAGATAATAATTAATATAGTTTTAGCTTAAGTGGGTTGTAAGGTCTACATGGCTTAAAGTCATACAAGGTGTATCTCAGACATCTCCCATGGCAACACTGTGAAATAGGGCAGACATTACTATCAATCTTTTAGAAAGGCAAATATTGAAATGATCTATTGTATTGTTAATAGTAAAGGATTTGTCCACTCTGCCTCAATTTCTTTGACTGGAAAAAGCAGTTCTCTGATTGGACATGAGGCCCACTCAGTGGAAAGGAACTCATATCTGGTACTAGAAACTAAGTCCGAATCCCATGATCAGGAAATTCAGATGTCAGAGAGAAGCCCTCACTTTTCTCTAGAGAAGAAGAGTGGGCTTACACACACACACACACACACACACACACACACACACACACACACACACAACTCTCAAATAAATTTGCAAACCCCTTTTACCCAATCTGCTCTCACTCTTGGTTGGAGAATATTTTATTTTATAGATGTCAGAGAAAACGGAGGTGTAACAAGATCCACCAGTAAGATAAGAAGATACGTGAATTCCCACCCTGAGATATGCCACTTATACTGCATCTGCCAGGGCCCAGAATAAATTGTAGGGGAAGTGGCGACATGAATTTTGCTCTTACTGCTAACCTGACAACCAGTTCAAGGGTGATGGTGATAGACTCGGTAATCAATCAAAACCTTCAATCAAAACCTATCAAGGCAGAAATCCAGAGGTAACATGGAACTCAACACTAAATCAGACTGCCAACAGGCCTGCCATGACTCAGGGAACATTTTGGAAGAGGAGAATGCAAAGATTTTAACAGCCACAGAATGGATAGGAATATCCTGAAGCATTCCCGTATCCTACTACCCCACAGGGACTAAGTGAAGCCATTATGACCCCACAATGAATACTATAACCTCACTTAACCCCACTGCGGAGGGCCCCCAGGGTAACAGGAGCATGAGCCAGGAACTAAAAGAGTAATATATATATATATATATATATATATATATATATATATATATAATCATTTACCTCTTTCTATCATTATAAAAAACAGGTGAACCCTTGAAAAATTCCTTGAGCTCCCAGAAAAATGCAGCCATGTAAATATATTATTGGTATTGAGTTTTATAACCCATTTGAAAACAAATTGAATCTTTTTGTCACTCGGATGGTACACAATTACTGGGCTGGTTAGCTACTGTTGGTTGGCAGTCTGGGCTGGGGATATGATTATATTTTCTCCCATGAATTGGCTGGTTTTGGGTATGCTCATGAAACATTGGCCATAATTTGGGGGATGTAACCCATGCAATCATTCCAGGTCATCATGAGAAGGCAGTTTGATATTATGAATTATATATTTGGTCTGTATCATATTCCTAGGTACATATAATTCCTAAGATCTTTGAAATCTCTTAAGTAATATGTCTTTTTGACTATTGTAATCATGTGTATTTAATTGCTGAACAATCTTCCCAGCCCCCTCTTAATTAACTATGAATGAGATAACTGATGGCTGGTTAGCACAAAGTAGCTTCACATGGGAGCTAGTTACAGGAAAGACAAAAAAAGGACAGAGTTCAGATATGAACATGTGGTGATTCCTGTAGGGTAAAGCTCCAGGCAGGAGGCAAAGAAGCTCTGAGTCTCTCCCATATAGCTCACCCTTTGCATACCTTCAACTGCATCTTTTTTATTGTCCACTTTAGTACACCAGCAAGTATATTTCCCCAAATCCTGTGACTCACTATTAGCAAATTAGTTAAACCCAAGAGGAGGGTTGTGAGAACTCTGATTTCTAACCAATCATTTAGAAACACAGGTAAAACAGCCTAGGGATTATTGACTGCCATCTAAAGTGTGGCTGAGGAGTAGTTTTAGGGGCTGTGGTCTCAACTTAAGGGCTATGAAGCTATTTCTAGTTAGACAGTATCAGAGCTGAATTGAATTAGAGGACAGTCAGTTGGTGTCCACTGTAGAACTTATTGCTTATTTGATGGTGGGGATAAATACTCACATCTTTTGGGGACACAAAAATTATGTGTTGTTGAGGTGAGGTGTTAAAAACAGAAAAAAATGGTTTGCTTCCTCCTACACAGCAGGACAATGAATGATACAGGAAAAGAAAATTCTAATACTGCATAAATTTATGACAACTCCTTTAAAAAACTTTTTTCTCCTTCCCATTGTTATCTTCTTGCTCATCATGAGTGCATATTATGTTCTTGGTTCTGTTCAAGAGACTTTACCTTTTAAACTCATATAATTCTTCCTTATTATAGCTATACACAGTAGATAGGGATATCATATCCATTTTTACTTATTGTTTTAGTCGGTATAAAAGATTTAGGTATTGTTCATTCTGGCATTGCCAAATACAATTTGTTTTGGTTGATTTGTGCCCTCCTTCTATCCCCAATCCTCCTCATCACCTCAATTCCCATTCTCCCCCTTCTGCTAAATGTCAATTGAGTTCTGTTGTCTTTCCCCCACCCCTCTTCCAACTTATCTCTTTATATTCACTTTTGGCTAAGATTTTACCTTTATAGGTATTAGCATTATTTGTCCCCCTGTATAAACATATTAGAGATATTGAAAACAAAACCTGTATTTCCAAGAAAACATAAAGTTTTGGCAGTTCTGTGTTTGGGTCATTTCATTTAACTTGATTCATTCCAGGTCCACCCATTTTCCTGCCAATCCTATCATTAGTCCTAATGCAATAAAGTAGACACCGAAATTTCTACCATATTTGTGTCTATCTGAACTAATAGGTAGCAGTTACCTTCTTTTTGTTGGGACAGAACATGGGAACAGAAGCAGTTTATGTAGAGAAAGGGTTTATTTCTGGCTTACAGTTTCAAGGGGAAGTTTCATCATGGTGGGGAAAGTATTGTAGAAACAGAAAACTTTCTGTAGCAGTTACCTTCTCATGGCTTGGACAAAACATTGGACCTGAAATAGTTTATGGAAGAAAAGGATCCATTTCTGGCTTTGAAAGGAAGCTTCATCATGGTGGGGAAAGGCATGGTAAGAGAAGACAGCCAGGCATTACATCTCCACACATTAGCAGGGAGGAAGTAGAGAGAGTAAGTTAGTCAGACAAGTGGTACTATGCTATAACACCCCAAGGCCTGGCCCAGTGACACATTTCTTCCACCAAGGTTCAATCAGTTTGGAATTAAATATGAGGCTTAATCACAAACATATCAGTTTGTGGGGAGTATTTTACCTTCCAACCACCACATGTGATCAGGCTGAGAATTATCAAAGGTTGCATGTAGCCCTAGAGAGAAGAGGAGGAATCAATGCAGTGGTATCAAGTTTGATCACAGTCCTTGAAGTGAATGAACTCACTGTTGTGCATAAATTAGAGCTTCAAATTTGAGAACATGTTCCTTCACTATTTCTATTCCAAATGTAATGTTTAATTGTATTCACATACTGTTGTAGTTTCTGTCTCATTGCTGGGACAAACACCCAACCAGAAGTAGTTTATGGATGGGATGGGTTTATTTCAGGCTTACAAATTCCAGGGGAAGCTTCATCATGACAGAAGAAGCTAGCTCACTTTATCTTAAATCCTAAGTAGGAAGCTTAATCAAAAATACCTGAGGCTATAAGGGCATTTATCCAAACCACCACACATACTTTTTTAAAAGACCTCCTTGTGTATATAATCGGAACAATACCAACATCATGCCACACTAACTTGATGCCCTAATGTAGGCCTGTTGTTGGTTCTAACAAGTGACAAAATGCCATTTATAGGTATAGGTATAGCTTCACTGGGCTATTTGTCTTCATCCAAAATGTGCTGTCCTGTATGCTACAGTCAGATGTATGATGTTCCTGTAAAGCAAGGCTATTACTTGTTTTAAAATTGGATTGCAGTTAAGCAGGTCATAAAACACGCAGTTGAATTCAAATAGTAGTTGTTTTAGATTGTTTGACCCAACACAACTCCATAGGGTGTAGGTTGCATAAAGCAGAGAGGAGAGAGAGAGAGAGAGAGAGAGAGAGAGAGAGAGAGAGAGAGAGAGAGAGAGAGAGAGCAACATCCTTACAGCCTGGATTAAGTCGGGAACTTTTGACATGGACCTGTAGTCTCTTATCTCTGCAGTGCCATATGTTCTCTAAGTCACTGGTAGAGATAGAACTCACTGGGTGATTCTCATACTTGAAAACCTTCAGTAGTACCCCCCTATTATTAGCTCCTAAAATTCTTATGGAAGCCTTTCAAGGCATCAAATCACAGTCTAGTAAATCCCACCCCCCCTCTCTCCTCTAATGCTTTCCCTTCACTCCCCTTTTTCTATCTTGAAACCAATGCTCTGTTCATTCCCACATTTATACTTTTGCTTACAATGTAACTGCAACCCAGAGCACTTTCCTCTGTTCTTGTACAATGGAAGCTTGCATCATTGTTCCCTCATATACCTTTCATGCACCCATTTCATTGCCCATGTTAAATTCTATCTTCCCTAAGCTAAAGCTTTCCTTTCTTTTCCAGCCCTATAGAATGTTTGTATGGCCAAGAAGAGCAAGTGAGCACTTGCTGTGATGCACTGAGATGATAAAAGTTTTGGCTCTCCAAAAGAAGAGGATATTGAAGAGGAGACACAGAGTAGGTCTTCTCTTCCCCAGTCCTGTCTACTAGACTTTCTCCCCTTGTCCATTCCCTTACCAGTCTTTTCTGACAGGCTAGGTCCCAAAATGATGTCTCTTTTTTTCATGTCTAAAAAAGACGTGAAGGATTAGGGTGTTGTTTTCCTTTTTAAGCACTGGGCTCCCCTGTGGGCTCTGGCATTTCTGCATCTGCTAACATAGCAGGCTGTCTACAAGAAATCTCCTGACCATCCAGAGATGGAGTGGGCATCAAGAAACTGTTTTTCCTATAACACATTTTTGTAATCCTGAGCACCAAGCACCTGAAGCAAGGTATCCTGCTGCTACCACCACAAGATGATACTGAATCATGTGCAGACATCATTGCCCCAGGCTGCTTGCTAAGAAAAAAATAAGCTCAGCCGGTTCATGATGGCGAACTAGAGGCCACGCAGTGTCCCCTGGGGAACAGAGGTTAGGGTTTTTAGCTGTGCTAGAGGCCGTGGAAACAAGCGATACCCAGGTCCTCGTCTCCGGTAGCCTTCCAGCGACAGTCTTCTGACTGAAACCTGAATCTACCTCAAGGACGCATCGGAGGCAGCTCCAAGCCACCAGGGCTTCCAGCTGTCCGACTCCCCTGCTGCCTGAGCTGCCCCCCAAGCCGCCAGGGCTCCTAGCCTCCACCTCAGACAGGAGCTGAGCCGCCTGGGTTCCAGGCCGCCACCCAGGCACCCAAGATTCCAGCTGATCCCCCAGGGACCGGAGCACCCAGCTTGCAGCCGTCCCCCCTTCCCCCTGGGCCCCGAGCTGCCCAGGCTCATAGCCACCAACCCGGATTCCAAACCTCTCGGGATTCCAGCTGCCCCCTGGGGCCCGAGCTGCACAGGATTCCAGCTGCCACCCTGAGGCCCAAGCCGCCAGGGATTCCAGCCCCCACCCCGGGGCCATAGCTGCCCGGACTTCCAGTCGCAGTCCCAGGGCCCAAACCACCTGGGATCCGCTTCCAACCCCCACGCCGGGGTCCGAGCCGCCCTTGCCAGCACTCAGCTATCTCATAAGCATCCCACCAACCACCTCAAGTGGAATCAAAATGGGCAGAACTCGACGTAAGAATATTACACCAGATGAGGAAACCATGCAAATGACATCAACAACACAACTAAAGGGAGCGAACAGAGGCAGGCCCAGGAAGACACAAACTCTGACCATGCTGGCACAGATCCTAAAGAGAACTTAATATTAGTCATGCAAGAAAAGATGGACCAACATATTGAAAGGGTACAAAGTCAGCTTATTAGCTTTGCCACCAGGCTAAATATAATGGAGGAGAACCAAATGGATGTCAGAAGAGACATATCAGAATTAAAGGCAAGCCAGCAAACTGAAGGTATCAAAAACCAGCTTTCCAAA